>VMDO01003843.1:11388-135704 GCA_007922755.1 Pedetes capensis
TTTTTTTTTTTTTTTTTTTTTACCTTTTGAGACAGGGTCTCGCTAAATTACACAGACTGCCTCTGGTCTCGAACTTGCAATCCTCCTGCCTCTGCCTCCTGAGCCGCTGGGATTATAGGTGTGTGCCACTGCACCTAGATCTCTTTTGATTTCTTGACTGCTGCTCCCATGACTGTTGATTGTAGAACTACATAAAGCAAAATCTTGGACAACCTCAATCTTTCCTCCATTTATCATGAAGTTGCTTACTGACCCAGTTGTAAGGATTTTTGTTTTGTTTATGTTCAGGTACAATCCATATTGATGACTATGTTCTTTGATATTCAGCAGTTAATGTTTCAAATCCTCTTCATTTTCAGCAAGCAAAGTTGTATCATCTGCATAATACAGGTTGTTGATGAGTCTTCTTCCAAACCTGATGCTGTGTTCTTCTTCATAAAGTTCAGCTTCTCAGATTATTTACTCAGCAAAGAGATTGAAGAGGTACAGTGAAAGGATGCAGCCCTGATGCCAACTTTCTTGACTTTAAACCAGGCAGTCTTTCCTTGTTCTGTTTAAACAACTGTCACCTCATCCATGTACAGATTCCTCATGAGTACAATTAAGTATTCTGGTATTCCCATTCTTCACAATGTTATCCATAATTTATTATGATCTGTATAGTCAAATGTCTTTGCATAGTCAATAAAACATAGATAACCATGTTCTGCTATTCTCTGCTATCAGTAATATTTATCTGACATCAGCAATGATGTCCCTGCTTCCACACCCACTTCTGAATCTGGCTTGATTTTCGGACACTTCCCTGTTTATATACTGCTATAGTTGCTTTTCAATGGTTTCTAGCAAAATTTTGCTTGCATGTGATATTAATGGTATCAGTCAATAGTTTCCACATTTGTTTGGATATCCTTTCTTGGGAATAGGCACAAATATGGATCTTTTCCAAACAGTTGGCCAGGAAGCTGTTTTCAAAATATCTTGGCATAAACAAGTGTGCACTTCCAGTGCTGTATCTGTTTGTTGAAACATCTCTATTGGTATTCCAACATCAATTCCTGAAGCCTTGTGTTTTGCCAATTACATCAAGGCATCTTCCAATTAGTTCTTCAGTACCACTGGTTCCTGATCATATACAACCTCTTGAAATGGTTGGTCATCCACCAATTATTTTTGGTGTAATGTCTCTGGGAATTCTTTCCATCTTCTTTTGATGTTTCCTGCATTGTTTAATATTTTCCCTTTGGATTCCTTCACTATTGCCACTCAAGGCTTGTATTTTTTCTTCAATTCCTTAAGCTTGAGAGAACTAGAGCATTGTCTTTCCTTTTGGTTTTCTATATCCAGCTCTTTGCACATGTCTTTATAATATTTGATTTCATCTTCTCAAGCTGCCCTTTGAAATATTCTATTTAGTTCTTTATCTTTGTCATGTCTTCACTTTACTTTAGCTGCTTGACATTCAAGGGCAAGTTTTAGAATCTCTTTTGAAATGTAATTTTGTCTTTTCTTTTTCCTGTCTTTTTAATAATCTTTTGCCTTCCTTATGAATGATATCTTTGATGTCATGCTCTGACTCATCTGGTCTTCTATCATTTGTGTCTAATGCATTAAACATGTTCTTGAGGTGGTCTCTGAACTCAGGTGGGATATACTCAAGGTCATATCCTGGCTCTCATACACTTGTTCTAATTTTCTTCAGTTTCAGTTTGAACCTGCATTTGATCAGTTGATGGTCTGAGCCACAATCAGCACCTGGTCTTGTTCTAACATTTGATATTGAGCTTTTCCATAGTCTCTTTCCACAGATGTAGTAAATTTGATTCCGATATGTTCCATCTGATGAATTCCATGTGTATAGTCACCGTTTATGTTAGTGAAAAAAATGTATTCACAATGAAAAGGTCATTGGTCTGGCAAAATTCTATCATGGGATCTCAAGCCTCATTTATGTCACCAAGGCCATATTTTCCAACTTCTGCCCTTCTTTTTTTCCAACTGTTGCATTACAATTACCAGTAATTATTAGTACATCCTGATGGTATGTTTGTTCTATTTCAGATTGCAGAAACTGTTAAAAAAATCTTCCATTTTTTAGCCTTATCCAGATAGTAGAACATTAACAATTATTTAAAGCTCTTCTATAATTTTCTTTATTGCATGTTCTTGCCTTACTGTCAAACATAATTATTTTCCTAACTTATGATTTTCTTAGTTATTATATTAACTATATTACATATAGTTATTATATTAACTATATTATATATAGTTAACTATATTAAATATGTATACTTAAGCAAATTTTTGTTTAGTTTTAATTGTTTTTGAATTTTACTAAAAGAATATCATACTGTACAAAGTCTTCTGAGATTTGCTTTTCTCATTGAATGGTATGTTGCTAAGAATCATACATACTATTATATATGTAGTTATAAATCACTCATTTCAACTGCTGCAAAAAAAATCTAAGTCTAATTTATACATTTTCTTGTTGCTTGGCATTTTTGTTATTTCCAGATTGGGATCATTAGTTGGTATGTTTATTGTCACAAAGGGTTTCTGTAAATATTCTTGGATATAATCCTGGTGCATGTTCATTTGGGTGTATACTGAGAAGTACCATTGCTTTGTCATAGGGCATATAAGTGCTCAACTGCATAAAATAATGCCAAATTATTTTCCAAAATGGTTAAACCAATTTAAACTCCCTTTTATAATATGTTAAAGAGGCCATTGGTCTACATAGTCTTCAATATGTAGAATGTGAAATCTCTCATTTTTATCAATACAGCTATAAAATATTGTTTTGTGTAATGTTTTTAGAAGTAAATATATATTACCTATAAAGTCATAGGGCTGGGATTTAGCTCAGTTGGTAGAATGCTGCTCTGCAGTATCTGAGGTCCCAAGTTCAATTCCCAGCACCGCAAAATGGGAGAAGGATGTGGCAACCCACTCCCAACGTAATCCTGAAGCAGTCAGCCATTGAAAACCCTATGAGGGTCACTGTGAGTCGGACTCAACTCAATGGCACCTAACAACAACAACAATAAAGTCATATGGAGCTAGGCTTTAGCTCAGTTGGTAGAGTGCTGCTCTGCAGTCTCTGAGGTCCTGGGTTTGATTCCCAGCACCACAAAAGTGGGAGAGGTTTGTGGCAATCCACTCCCAAGGTAATCCTGAAACAATCAACCATTGAAAGCCCTATGAGGGTTGCTATGCATCGGACACAACTCAGTGACACCTAACAACACCAATAAAGTCATGTATAAGAGCACTTTAATTCAGAAACTCACATATGTATACATATAAAATCCAAACATACAAGCTCCCCCATGTTTCAATGCTGCTAAAATATAAAGACACAATAACAATGATGACATTATGAGCTGAAAGTGAAAGAGGGCACAGACTATCCAGAGTTCCTCTTAAATTTACTTACCAAGACAAACATAACCACCTCAGCTTTTTTTTTTTCTGCTAAACTATAAAGTAATTCTCCAAGTATATGTAAACTGTGGCAGAATGTTGGGGATTCCTAAAAAGGGACCCCCTAACCAGGGTCTCTCTGACCAGCCTGAGGGACTGACCTCTGGAGGACCCCAGGGCCACATTCTACTCAGTCACTCCTACCCCTCCCACTGAATAACCAAAGATGGCCTCTGACCAGCTAACCCTGTCATAACCCCTTTACTTTGATTGGTCACTCGAAGCCTCTTGATTGGCTCCTAAAAAAATGTATATGATTGAACCCCAACATACCTTACCCACCAATCCAATGTGCACCCCAAAATCACCCTATTTGAATAACTTTCCCACCTGGCAGGTATGACAGGTAAACTGTCATATCTGTCAAGGAACGCACCCTGATGGCTGCTCCCAGTACACACCCCCTTCCAGGAGCCTATATAAACAGGCTCCTGGACCCCTCCTTTACCTTTCACTGTTCTCCACTTACTGTATGGACCCCATCATCTTGATCCAGTGCTCCCCAATCCTGTGGCAAACTATAATTAAGCCAGCAAGTCCAGCCCAGGGCCCCCGAAGCACCGAAGGCTACTAGCGAGGCACAACGTGCCTTCCAATTCCTCCCAATCTTGGGAAGGAGGAGGGTAGAGAAGGCAAGCTGTGAGAGTCAAGTCCAGCCAACCTCCAGCATCTTCCAAATACCATCTGAGCTGTAACCTTGCTAGCTGTGACACCATTAAGCCTGCAGCATCCTATGCTGCTGACCTTGAGATGCCACTTGTAAAGGTCTGATTGCTGGTTGTCCCTCTCTGAGGGAGAAACCAAATAAACTTTCCAGTTCCTGTTTTTTCATAGAAGGTCTCCTGAGGTCCTTATTTGGCACCTCTGGCCATTCCATCATCTCAGTCGTAAGGGTTCCTGATACCCATTTGTTGTCAGGGTAAGGCTTTGTCCTCAGCTGGGTCTGAGCGGAACCCCGACAACAGAAGAAGGGCAAAGTCTGGACTTCAGGCCTAGGATTCCTTTTGAATGCAATGTCTGAATCTGTATGTTGTGTTTTCATGACATCAAAGTAACTATTTTAATGTTAGGGGTGAGAAATGGGCCTCTGGCATTATATACACAAGAGACTCAAGGTGTTTGATCAGATTTTTCATGTCTAACCAATCAGATTTGCATTTATAGAAATAAACCCTCTTCTGCTACACTACTGTTGTACTTTCCTTTTCCCTAGAGGAGTTGTAAATCACTTAGAGGATAAGCTGGCAGTGTTACATAAACACCAAATTCGACTGAACACTCCTTTCAAATGGTGTCAAATTAAAATTTCAACAAAGCTCCAAGAATTTGCAATACCCTGAAGAAGAAAGCAATACAACAGCCTCAGACATGCTGAAATTGCTAGCAAAATAAATCTATAATATTGACTCTGGGGATTAAAAAAACGTTTTAAAGCACCCAAACAATAACAACAACAAAACTTATAGACAAAAGAATGCAACCAAAATTAAAATGTCTTCCTGTCTACAAAAATACTGCTATTTCCCTCAGGTTCAAAGAAAAGTGTTTTCGTGCCACAAAACTGTACTTTACAGTGGTGTGTGTATTAAGGAAGTAACAGTGGAAAAACCTACCTGTCAGCTGGAAGAAACAAAAGCTAGATTCATATAGAAAGATAACAAGCTATTTCCCATTATTTTCCTCAGGAATAAAGTCAACTCTATCCAGTAAATATTATCTTCATTTTCCTTTCTTCTTTGGTCTGATTCACACTAGTTTATTGGGCATCTAATATGGGCCACTGATAAAAAATGTTAGATATTTAATGGCAAAGAAAACTCAGTGGGAGCAGGAGTATTTGGGAACATGACCGCATGGCTGAAGAGCAGAAAAGCATCATTTGGGCTTATCTGAACTAGATCTTAAAAGATTGGGCTGATGGAGAAGGCTGCACACTGTCTTCCCCATAGAAAAGTCAGCACAGACAAAAGCACAGATACATAAAATCTTAATTTGAGACAAGAGCAAATAGTGTAGCAAATTAGAGAGGGGTCAAAGGAAAGATTGTAAAAGATAGATGAAAGCTAAATTGGTCAGGATTCTTTATCCGTCTTTTTTTCACTTTTTAGTTTAGTTTATTTTTTTATTTTTTCCCTTTATTGATAAATGTTTGTGGAGTACAAAGTAATACAGCATTTTCTTTTTCCATTGTGCTAGCGTTATATCACTTTTGGTTACACTTTTATTCATCTTACAAAGCTTATGGAACATTTTCACTAATATGTAGTAAAACTCATACGCATTTATGGGTTATATTCCCCTATTTTTCCCATGCACTCATGAAGTTGCATCATTTACATTGAGTTTATCCTCTCCCCATTTATCCTTTTATATTGTTCCCTACCCCTTCCCACCTTCCAGAACCTTTGTTTCCTTTTGTGAGTCCCCCTCCCCTTCCTTTCTACTCTGCTTATATTTTCTCTTCTTAGTTAAGTTTAATCTTTCATTTTCCTGTATCTACTTATGTATAGTTTTTTCTTCCCTTAAGATTCAGCTCCCACATATGAGTTGAGATCATAAGCCATTTCTCTTTTTGATCCTCTGTTCATTCATTTGAGATTTTCCAGTTCCATCCATTTTGCTGCAAATGACATTATTCATTCTTTTTTGCTGAGTAATATTCCCTTGTGCATGTATCCACTGTTCTATTGATATACATTTGGCTCCATATCCTTGCAGTTCTGAAAAGTGCTGCATTAACTATGGAGATGCAAGTGTCTCTGTGGTGTGATGAGTTGTCTCCCTTTGGGTATATGCCTAGGAGTGGTATAGATGGGTTGTATGGTGGTTCTGTTTTTTAGCTTGCTGAGGTATCTCCATATTGATTTCCAAAGTACTTGAACAAATTTACAGTCTCACCAGCAGTGTAAAAGAGTTACTTCTCTCCACATCCTCACCAGCATTTGTTATTTTTTGTTTTGTTAATCTTGGCCATTACTATTGGAGTTAGATGGACTCTCGGAGTTTTGATTTGCATTTCCCTAATGGGTAGTGATATCAAGCATTTTTTTCATGTATTTCTTAGCCCTAAAAACTTGTTAATTTGAGAACTGTCTGTTCATTTCCTTTGCCCATTTGTATATTGGGTCATTTGTTATCTTGGGATTTGCTTTCTTTGGTTCTTTGTAAATTCTAGAAGTTCATCTTCTGACAGATGTGTAGGATGAG
Source organism: Pedetes capensis (assembly GCA_007922755.1). Classification (NCBI taxonomy): domain Eukaryota; kingdom Metazoa; phylum Chordata; class Mammalia; order Rodentia; family Pedetidae; genus Pedetes; species Pedetes capensis. Next base: position 18,085 of record VMDO01003843.1, read on the forward strand.
AAGACATTTTATATTCACTGCACTCTTCCTTGGTTGTTTCTGTACAGAAGTTTTTTTTTTTTTTAATTTCATGTAATCCTATTGTCAATTCTTGGTGCCATTTCCTGGGTGATTGTAGTCTTGTTAAGGAAATACTTTCCTATGCATATGTGTTAAAGTGTGTTTCCTATATTTTCTTCTAGTGGTTTTAAAGTTTCTGGTTTCATGTTGAGGTCCCTTATCCATTTTGAGTTAACTCATGCAAATTGAGAAACCATGGTATATTTTCCTTTTTCTGCAGATGGCTATCCAATTTTCCCAACACCATTTGTTTAATAGGCTATCTTTTCTCCATTGTGCATCCTTTGCCCCTTTGTCAACCATCAGGTCAGGTGGCTGTTCTTGTGTTGGTGTATTTCCTAATCTTCAATTCTGTTCCATTGGACTTCAAGCTTATTTTTGTGCCAATAACAAGCTGTCTTTGCTACTATATTCCTGTCATATAAAGTCAGGTATTGTGATCTTGCCTGCACTAGTTTTGCAGTTTAAATTGTTTTGGCTATACATGGTCCTTTGTATTTCCATATGAATTTTTGGATTTTTTTCTATCTCTATAAAGTTTGTCATTGAGATTTTAATGAGAATTGAATTAAATCTATAAATTGCTTTTGGTAGTATAGCCATTTTTACAATATTTATTCTCCTAATCCATGAGCAGGGGAGGTCCTTTCATCTTTAAGCATCCTCTCAATCTTTAATGTTTTGAAGTTTTCCTTGTAAAGATCTTCAAGGTCTTTAATTAGATTGATTACTAAATATTTAATTTTTTTCTGGGCTGTTGTGAAGGGGATTATTACCTTAATTTCATTCTCTTCCTATTCACAATTGGTGTAAAGGGAAGCTACTGATTTTTGAGTGTTAATTTTGCACCCTGCTACTTTGCTGAAGGAGTTAATTAATTCTAAGAGTTTTCTAAAGGAATTTTTGGGATCCTTTAACTAAAGGATCATGTTGACTGATGGTAAGGATAACTTGACCTTTTCTTTGCCTACCTGCATCCATTTGATTTCTTTCTCTTGTCTGGTTGCTCTGGGTATGACTTTGATTAAAATATTGAATAAGATAGGAGAGAATGGGAGTTTTGTTTTGTTCTAGATCTTAGAGGAAATTGTTTCAATTTTTACCCATTTAATTTGATATTGGCTGTTTGTTTGTCATAAATAGGCTTTATGATGTTGAGATATTTCCCCATGAAGCCCATCTTCCCCAGGGTTTTTATCATGAAAAGATGTTGCACTTTGTCAAAAGCTTTCTCATCATGGATTGAGATGATCGTGATTTCTATCGGTCTCTTGATATGTTGAATTACATTGATTTTCATCTGTTGAACCAGCCTTGCATCTGTGGAATGAACCCAGTTGGTCATGATGTATAATCTGTTTTATGTGTTGTTGAATTCAGTTTGCCAGGATTTTGTTGAGAATTTTTGTATCAATGTTCATCAGGGAAATTGGTCTATTGTTTTCTTTCTTTGAAGTGTCCTTGGTTGATTCTAGTGTCAGGTTGATAGTGGTTTCACAGAATGAGTTTGGGAGTGCCTCTTCCTTTTCTATTGTATGGAATAGTTTGAGGAGAATAGGTATTAATTATTCTTTGAAGACTTGATAGAATTGTGCTGTGAACCTCTTGGAACATGCACTTTTCTTTGTTGGGAAACTTTTTATTACCTTTTCTATTTTGTTGAATGTAATGGGTATGTTTAAAGTGCTGTGTCCTCTGGGTTTAACTTCAGTCATTCATATGTGTTAATGGACTTATCCATTTCTTTTGTATTTTCATTTTTGGAAGAGTACAATTTCTCAAAGTATCCCTCTATGATCTTCTGGATTTTGTTGGTATTGGTGGTTATGACTCCATTCTCATCTCTAAGTTTTTAAATTTTCTTTCCTTTCTTTCATTTGGTAAGATGGACTAGGGGTGTTCTATTTTATTAATCTTTTCAAAGAACCAGCTCTTAGACTAATAAATTCTTTGAATTGTCTTTTTGGATTCTAATTAAGATATTTCTGCCTTGATCTTTATAATTTCTGTCTGAGTGCTCCTTTTGGGATTTGTATGTTATTGGCCTTCTAATGCCTTTGAGATATGTGATTAAGTTATTTAATTAGGCCTTCCCTAACTTATAGATAAAGGCACTCATAGCTATGAGCTTCCCTCTCAGAACTGCCTTTGTTATATCCCATAAGTTTTGGTAGGATATGTTCTCATCCTCATTTGATTACATGATATTTTTAAACTTCTACTCTGATTTCTTTGATAACTCACTGTTTATTAGCATATTGTTTAGTCTGCAGGAGTTTATAACATGTCTGAAGTTTTTCTTGTTTTTGAATTCTAGTTTTACTCCATTATGATATGATAAGGCATAAGGGATGATTTCTACTTTTTTAATATTTATTGAAGCCACTTTGTGGATTAAGATATGGCCTGTTTTAGAAAAAGTTCCATATGGTGTTGAAAAGAATGTCGATTCCACATCTGATGGATGGAATATTCTGTATACATCTATAAGTTCTAATTGATCTATGGTGTTATTTAAGTCCATCATTTCTCTGTTCACTTTTTGTTTTGATGATCTATCTCTTGGCAAAACTGAGGTATTGATATTTCTCATAATTGTTGTGTCTGCCCCAATGTGTTCCTTTACCATCAATAAAATTTATTTTATGAAGTGAGGTGTACCTGTATTTGGTAAGTAAATATTGAGTATCATTATGGGTTCCTAGGTGACTATTCCTTTTACTAAAGTGTAATTTCCTTCATAGCTCGGATTTAGCTCAGTTGGTAGAGTGCTGTTCTGCAGTCTCTGAGATCCCTGGTTTGATTCCCAGCACTACAAAAATGGGAGAACGATATGGCAATCCACTACCAAGGCAATCCTGAAACAATCAGCCATTGAAAACCCTATGAGTGTTGCTATGAATTGGACATGACTCAATAGCACAAGCAATAACAAATTTCTTTCTGTCTCTTCTGAAGTCTAGGTGGTCAGAAATTAGTATCCACTACTCTTGCTTTTTGTTATTCACATTTGCTTGGTATATTCTTTTCCAGTCTTTAATTTTCAGCCTTTTGTGGGTTTTGTGAATGAGATGTGTCTCTTGAATGTCACATATCAAGGGTTTATGTTTTGTAATCCAATTGACCAGCTATTTCTCTTGAGTGATGAGTTAAGGCCATTTACATTGAGAGTAATTGTTGAGAACAACATACTATTCTTCATCAAGTTGGTGTTTGCTTCTATTATTTTTTATTCATATTTAGCTGATTGTTTTCTTAATTTCTTCTTCTGTTTATTATCCATTCCTTTGATTCTGTCTTTGGGGTTGCCTTACCTCTTCCATATGTGGTGTTTCATTGAGGATCCTCTGCAGTTCTGGCTTGGTGGCCACAGATCACTTAAACAAGTCAATATTATGGAATATCTTGAACTCACTGCCTTTTAAAAGATAGCTTCACTGAGTACTTTAATCTTGGTTGGCAGTTATTCTTTTTCAGGTCCTGAATGATATCTGACCAAGCTTTCCTTGTCTTTAGAGTTGTTGTTAAGAGGTCAATTGTTGTTTTGTTGGGTTTGCCTTTGTAAGTTAGTTGGTGTTTCTCTCTTGTAGTTTTTAGAATAGCCTTCTTTGCTTTATAAATTTAGCATTCCAACTACAATGTGTACTGGAGAGGATCAGTTCTCACCTACTATTTTTACTGTTCTGGGTGCTTCAGTTGTATATGTGTCTAATTGTTCCCTTAGGGTTGGGAAGTTTTCATGTATAATCTGTTGGAATAGATTTCCTATTCTTCTCATGTTGTTTTCAGCTCCTTTATGGACCCCCTGAATTTGTAGGTTGTATGTCTTCATTTTATTGAAGACTTCTTAAAAATCTTGGTCAAATTACTTCATCTGTTTTTCTTTCTCAGTATCTAAGTACATAAGTTGGTCCAGTTTTTTCCTCATAATTAGATATTCTGCCTTTGGCTTCATCTATTCTGGGTACTGTAGAGTCCACTGTAACATTAAGTTGAATTATTTTGTTCTATATTTCCCATATTTCTAATTGGTTCTTCTTCAGAATCTGGATTTCTTTGGTGAATTTTTTCTTCCATATTGGATGCTTCTCTGTCAATAGTTTCAATTGCTTTCATCATGGTGACCTTAAAATCTTTGAGATCTCTCAGTATATTTATCAGTAGGCTTCTAAATTCTTTTTCTGGTATCTCTAAGACTTTGGTTACTTTGATATTGTCCATTGAAGGGCTATGGTCTAATGAGGCTTTACCTCTATCCTGCCCTTTTATGTTTCTCATGTTTTTCTGTTTAGGCTTGCCCATTGTTTGATTTGGGTACAAGGTCTACCCAATGTAAGAGTATTAGAAGTCTAAATTCAATTTTTTCTGATGATCCAATAGGTACTGATTAATAGTCCAAACCCCAGGCCTGCTCTGCCCCTTCAGAGATTGATAGAGAGAGAAAGGAAAAAATAGAAAGAAATGAAATAAAAGGAAAGTGAAAAAATTATATATGATATTGATAAAATAAAAGTAAAATATCAGTCATAAACATAGAACTGTGCACATTGCAAAAGCAAATCCCTGAACCAGTCACCTCCCTCAGAGAAAAGAAATGTAGAAAAAATTTAAAAATGAACTACAGGAAGAAAAAAGTAAAAAATATATATGTATCTATGTTTGTAGTATTATCAAAAAGGAGAATAAACAATTAATCGATCATATGGCACAGCACACATCAAAAAAGCAGGACCTCAAAGCCATTCAAATCTATCAGAGAGGAAGAAGAAAAAAGGAAACAAAACAAGACAAGGAAGCAAAAAACAAACAAAAAAATAAAAATAAAGCAACACACACACACTCACAAACCCAGCTTGCCCTAACTGGTTAGTTGATTCAGGCTGGTTGAGTGTCACTTAGATCCTTCAGATCCTTCAGATCAACTCAGGTGTTGTCTGACAGCTGTCTCACCCCACACTTTTTGATCCTGCTGATTCCCAAGTATAGAGCCTCCAGTGGCCACTCCCACCTCAGCCTATCTGGTTGTATGTATTTCCATGTTGGGGAGGATTGGGACAGATCCCTGGTCCTGCTCCTTGCTGTGCCTCTTGCCCAAAGTTCCCAGGCAGGCCACTGCCCCATTAGCTGTCTCTGTCAGGTCCATGAGTTATCACGCCAAAGTTAACATTGGGGCCTTTCCCCCTCTGTGCCAGGCTCCATACCTCAATTCTACCATGTGGAGAGGGATTTTCCCTACACACTGCCTGGCTGGAAGCCAGCAATTCTGAGGGAAGGGTTTCTGCACAGTGTTGCTCTGGCATCCCTCTGGCAGGATGATGGCAAGAAGCCCACACCTCTCCTTCCAGTTTGACCTGCCTTTGGGACTCACTTCTGGAACCTGCCCTATGGGGTGCACCACCAGTGTCACACTAGCAGGATGTCGAGGTGTTGCCTCCAATCATTCTGAGGCTTGTGCTCCCCCATGGAACTCATACCACATCAAAGTCTCACCATAGACCGTGCACCCGGTTCCATGGTGGCAGATGGAGGCAGGTTGGGTCCCTGGCACCACACTCACTAGCATGTCCTGGCTTTGGTGCTCACTCACCAATCCCATGCTGTGATGGGCATGATGATGGCATGTCATCTCCAGTCGATCTGAGGCCTGCGTTCCCACTCAGGATTCTTTAGGCTGAAGGTGACTACAACAAAACTAAAACTGGACTATGCTCAGAAAGGCATGTATTTATTTACTCACCTTACTGGTCATCAGAGGGATGTTATGGCTTCACTCATAACCAGATCCAGGGACCCCCACATTGCCCTTTAGATTTCAGCTTCTGTTGCTATTGACTTCATTATGTTGTTATACCTGGTGACTCCTGGCAAATTTGGTCTTTTATCACAGTTAATTCTAGCAGTCTAAACACAAAATAAGCTTCTCTTTCTCAAATATTCACACAAAAGCCTCAGAATAGAGATACCTTGGTCCAATTTAAGTCATTTACGCTCATCCCCAAGCCAGTGATCATATCTAGGAGGATATGGCCAGTGTCTATTCCTATAGCCAAGAAGGACCAGTGCCAGATAAACCTTGTCAATATAGGACAAGAAAATGGGTCCCAAAAAGAATCTTAAGGAATTCCTAAAATAAGAACTGGCTTCTCAGTAGGCAAAAGAGCAGGTGCCCTCCAAGAACCGTATTTTGGAGCCTCTGAAATGAGTATGAAGAAAAATGCACTTGACCTTCTTGGAGAAAATCAGTGGAGAGCCATTGAACACTTTTATGCAGAAAATTACCATGATTAGAGTTGTTCCAGAATGATGTGGTCACAGGATGGAGGACTGATAAGAGCTGGGAGTGACTGAAAATGAGAAGAGAGACAAGAGAATCCAGTAATAATGTTTGAAAGAGAAAATGAAGGTCTACACTAGAATCATGGCCCTTGTGTATAGGAAAGATGCTGGATTAAAGGGACATTTTAGAGGTTGTATCAACTCAGTTGTTGACTAAAATCTGTGGAAGAAAAAAATGAAGCATAAAAAATTACCCCTTTCGATCTTGAAAAGGAATCAACATTTCTGTTCTTGAATTTTTGCTCCACTCCTCTTAGGACCCTCCTCCATACCACACTCCCAGTGTCCTAAACTTACTTGAAATTTGATGTTCAAATGGCATACTGATTTGTTTATAAATCTAGTTTTGAGATTAACTCTTTTATAGGGTAGCTCAGAGGAAGTGACTTTTGAAAGGAAGGGAGAAAAAGAAAAAAAAAAAAAAAAGGAAGGCTGAGAAGAGGGAGAGAGCCAGGAGCAAACAACTTGGCTCCTGTGTTACATCACTATTTTTCAGGAGCAAGAGGTGAGCTGTCTGATGCCCAAGGTCAACATCAGACCCTTTTGCTTTCACAAAAAGGCCCTTTCCTAGGACCTTGATGGTCATTAATACCTAACTTCTGTTATAATTACATATTTAAGATTACCTAAAATAGTGTTTTTTTGTTTTGTTTTTGTTTTGTTGTTTTTTGTTTGTTTGCTTGTTTTCAGTTCTGAAGGGTTGCACCCAGGGCCTCATGCATTCTAGGAAAATACTCTGCCACTTGACAGCACCCCTAAGCCCTTTTTAATTTTTCATTTTGAAATGAAGTTCTCACGAAATTTTGCGGGCTGATTCTGGCCTTGAACTCACTGTCCTCCTGCCTCAGCCTAATATAGTTGTTCTTAAAGTGTAGTCTGAGCTAAAGTATCATTAGCACCACATGGGAACTTATGAGTAATGCATATTCTTTGGCTCTACCCTTAGCCTTCCTGAATCAGCACCTCTGGGGGTTGATAACAGAAATACATGTTGGTGCCATGTTATTGTGTTTCATATGTAAATTTAAGAACTACTGACCTGAAAGAATGGTTTTCTCAGGGTTGCAGGAAAGGCAAAAGGAAAGAAGTTCTTGCCATGCAACAGTAAGATCCTAGCCCATTGGCAAGTCTCTGGTCTGGCTGCCCATAACAGATGCTTGCTGGTGGCCAAAATTAAAATGCTTAATGTTTCATAGGAATGTGAAACATTGTTGAAAAGAATTTAGGAAAAAAGCCCCACTCCCCTTGTAAGTAGGGATGCCATGGGAGTGAATTTCATTCTGACCCACCTATAGGAACCTCCTGGGGCACAATGCCTCTGACAGCAGAGTCTTGGGCCAAATGAAGTCATGCCTTGTGCTTTAGCTTTATTTGGAGAAATGTGGGTGAATGTAGTTCTCCTCCTACAAGAATCACATGCAAAAGCTCAGTTCAGGATTCCTATGGATGGAGTTAATTCCCGTGGGGGCTTTTTCCCCAAGCTTTGGAACCATGGTATCTGAAAAGACGGAAAAGTGAAGTGGTCCCCTTTCACCTTCAGCGAGTATGCCGTGAGTGTCACTGGGTTCGAAGTGTGCCAAACCAAAGAGGACAACAGGTGTTTCCAAAGCCATGAATTTCTGTCCCTTCCTGCCAATGAATAAAGCAAAGTATTGTTTTCGGATTAAATCCTAAAGGCAAAGGGTGAGATGTAGGGGATTCTCTAGCCATTGGGTGGTAGTATAGGAGAAGACCTGGTACATAATAGTGAGGGAGGAGGATAAGTTTAGAAGCCAAGCACAGGAACACTGGGAAAAGGGTACTGTGTTCACCACTTTTTGTTGTCATCACAAAATACCTGAAATAAATAATTTTAAATGAGCAAAAGTTTATTTTGCCTTACAGCCTCAGTGGTCTGAGTCCATGGTTGGCTGGATCCAATGCTTTTATGCTGTGGTGAGGTAGAACATCATAGTGGGGGGATGGTAGAACAAAGCTGCTCACACCATGGCAAAAATCAATCAGCCATTGAAAACCCTATGAACAGCAGAGAAGCACTGACAATAGTGTTTCCCCTGTTGTACAGAGGGTCCCTATGAGTCGGATACCGGCTCGAGGGCACCTAACAACAACAATGGGAACCTTGAGCACAGATATGTAAGTAACCTGAGGAAATGTATGATGGGAAGGAAATGGCACCATCTGGAAGAGAGGTAAAAAGCAGGACAAGGTTGCCAAAGCCCAATGTCAGCGTTTCCCTGAATATCTGAGGCCAGCCAGCAACCTAGCTATAAACCTTATCCCTGTCTATGCACAAGAAAGAACAGAATAGAGGGGGTCAAGAAAGTCCAGGGGTGTTTATTTCAGAAAAGTTGGCTTTTTCAGACCTTCTGCTTTTTTGTTGGTTGCTCTATTAGAGTCAAGAATCTCCATCTTTCCCCTCTTTTGAATGTTGTGATATTCTGCCAAAAGGAGTGAAAGAGAAGGACAGCTCCACAGGTGACCTTGGAGGGGCACAGGAGGTCTGAGTGTGCCTCAGGTAGGGACCATGCACAGCAGTGCAGATACCACATTTCCACAGTGGGACCAGGCCAGCACCAAGAGTGTGCTCAGGCAGGATGCTAATGCATTTTGCTATTTTCAAAGGGCCATTCAGCTGTCAAGCTGACCCCAAATAAATGCAACTGTCACAGACTGAAGCCTTCAAGAAAGCCCTTCTCTTTGCTGTTCCAATTACAGCTGGAGCTGACATTCCACAGAATGCAATGATTTATGCAACAGGAAGAGAACTGGCTGTAGGGCAGCAGGGGGATTTTCTTCTGCAAGCATTTTTGTCATGGCCTTTCCTGACCCTTCACCCTGGTGATTGGAATTTAAAAGTGAAATGAATGCCTTTTCCATGAGTTATTGAGTTTTTCTACCCTGTACTTAGTAAAACTTGCTACTTAGGGAAACAAAAGGATAAAAGGCTCATCCAGTCAAATGTCTGAATTAATGATCTCTCCAAGTGTTTTGGATTTAGATGGTGCATTTAAGGATAGAGAAGATCTAGATGTTTTCAGTGAGAGATGCAGCTTTATTGGGGTTTCTTAACCTGAATCAACAGCCCCTAACAACAATAATAACATTATAGAAAGAGAAGCTAATTAGTTCTGAGACTCCATTGAGGAGAGTGATCCAAGTTGGAGGGTGATTTTGTACTGTTACAGTGAACCAGACAGAGTTGGCTTCTACAACCTCTCTGCTCATGTTGACCTTTCCTCAGGAATTTAATATCAACACATAGATCGAACCTTACCAGAGAACTAGTAGGAAGAACAAAAATTATGTTTACCATAGATTTGCCAAACCAAATCTGGTGATTAATTGAAAAAGAATAAATATCAAACAGATTATGGGGCAAACAAGGCCAAAAGGAAACATATGACAGTTCTTCCTTTCCCTGAAACTAGAGATAATTTTTATATTGAAACTAAAAATTTCCAAGATCTTTTTTCTGCTAGTCATGTGATACTGTGGGAAAGGCCATGTTGAAAAGTCAGAGAGAATAGGTGTATATTCTATGAACATGGACCAAAAGACTGAGCACTCTGGACCAGCCTATGGTTGGCATTGTATTTTCAAGCTGGAGGTTTTTCCCAGAGCCATCAGCATCTGTGGCAAGAAAAAGAAGAAAAAGAAAAAGACAGATTATACAGATGTCCACATTAAACAAATGGAACAAGCAAAGTAATTCAGAAAGAACATCAGTTAATTGGTACCAGGAACACCTTTATCCAAGATGGCTGCTTAGTTGGGCTTTACCAGGGCAGACTTCTACTGGAAGAATAAAGAGAGATCAAAGAGAGAGTTTCTAAAATGCTTTCATTTACTAAGAATACCTACTGAATGTCAAGAGCTAGGGGACTATACCTAGATGCAATGTATTTAGAGTTTGATGAGTGAGAAAATACACACATAAATAGCCATAATGCAAAACATAACATGATAAATATTATAAGCAAGGCATACAAAAATCTCACATCTCATTTTCTAATAATCTTTAGAACCCATTAGGTCTATGAGTAACTGCATGGCAGGGCAAGAAGTGATTATAGTATCCAATAAATATTTATTTAGCAGCATCTATTGACAGGGAATTTCATCTGTTTGATACACTGCTTATGATGGTTAATCATTGTGAACTTGACTGGTTTGAGAGATACCTAGAGGATTATTAGAGCACACTTCTGGGTGTGTCTACCATGGTATTTCCAGAGACAATTAGATCATGAGGGCTTTAATCTAATCACTGGGTTAATCCTTTGATAGATTGATATCATGATGGTATTCTTGGGAGGTTGTGAATGGTAGGAAGTGGGTCAAGGTGTAGGAAGTAGTTCACTGGAATAGTTCACTAGTCTCCTTAGAGACTATATCTTGCTCTGGCCTCTTCCTGTACCCTCTTTCTCTGTACCCTGGCTATCATGAGGTGAAGAAGCTCCTCTGCTGCATGCTTCAACTGCCATGATGTTCTGCCCAAGTACATGGGGCCAAGACACCATGGGCTGAACCCTCTGAGACCATGAGCCAAAATAAATCCTTCCTCTTTTTAAGTTGTTATGTCAAGTATTTGATCACAGCATTGAGAAAAGTAACTAATACAGAAAATTTGCACCAAGAATGGGGTCCTTGCAGTGACTATGTGACAATGTCCTTGCAGTGACAATGTTGTTCAGAAACTTGGAACTGGTTTGTGGGATGAATTTGGGAAATTTTGTAGATACTGGCTAGGGACATTCTAGAAGGCTATAAACTGAACAGAAGGAGTAATGCTGGTGCAAACTTGGAAGACCAGACTGCCAACAAGAATGCAAACAATGAAAGCCAGGTTCATGAGGTTTCAGATGGGAATGAGAACTCTACTGGGAATTAGGCTAGAGGTCATATGTGTTACATTGTGGCAAAGAACTTGTCCATAATCTGTTCCTGTCCTGAGACTTTATGAGAGACTGAGTTTAAAGGTGATGGTTTAATTAATCTGGTAAAGAAAATTTTAAGGCAGTCCAGAATTCAGAGTGTGGCATGGTTATTACTGGCTGCTTTTTGCCAGGTTTACAGTAAGAATCAGGAGAAAAAAGTGGAACAGAAAGAGTTAGAAAAACTTGCAGTTTAGTCAGAAAATCATATGTAAATTTGAAGAAAAGAAGGTATAATTTCTGAAGAGATTGGTACCAGTAAAAAAGAACCCCAAGACTTTGCATCAGAACAATAGGAAAGATGCCTTGAAGGCATCTCAGGAATTGACAGACACCACTCACTCATTGCACCCTCCAGGGTGTAAAATTGGAAATTCATTTCAAAGACTTTCTTTTGAGAAGAGAACACCTCCACCTCTAGGGTGCTCTGCTTGCCCAGAGCCACCTAGAAAGTTATTTCCCCAGGATTCCTTTCCCATGTTGAAGCACCCAGGCACTCAGGGGCAAATACAGCCATGGCCTGGCTACCACTAAAGCTAGCAACAGACTGTCATTATCCATAGGATGCTGGTTTTGCAAGCATGCATAATGCAAGAGCTATGGGGTCATGGAGGCTTGTACTCAGATTTCAAAGGAAGGCCAAGGAGACCAAACAATGGGTAGCAGAGTAAGAGTCCCTAAAAGGCGCTGCTGGGGGGGAGGTGATGTGTGAAGATGTGAGGGTGAAGGCTGAGTGGCAGTAGAGCCCCCAGAAAGTTAGAGATGCCAGCAACATGAAACATCTCCTGAGGAAAGCTGCAGGCAACAAGGGAAGCCATGTGTGCTGCAAATGGCAGGGGTGTAGGGGTGAGGCTGCCTAAGCCTGTTGGACCTCACATCACAACACTATGTTCCTCAGATGCCAGACATGGAGCTACAGGATTTAATATTTTCCCTGCTGGGTTTCAGTCTTGCTTTGCTCCTGTTCCTGCTTTCCTATTCCCCTGCTCCTCCCTTTTGGAATGAGAATGTTTACTCTGTACCATTGTACGTTGGAAGTATGTAAATTGGTTTTTGATTTTTTATAGGGACTCACAGCTATGAGTTGCCTTGACTCTCAGAGGAGGCTTTGATTTTGGGATTTTTGAACAATGTTGGAACTGTTAATATGGGGACTCTTGGAGATGAACTAAATGCCTTTTGCATTATGAGGTGAACTAGACTTGGGGGCTGGGATGGAATGTTATGGTTTAAAATTATGTGTCTGGATGTCAGGTTGACAAGGGGTGGACTTGTGATGGTTAATTTTCATTGTCAATTTGGCTGGATTAGGGGGCCTAGGGGATTAGTAAAGCACTCCTGTGAGTGAGTCTGTGATGGTGTTTTCAGAGACAATTAGATCATGAGGGCTCTGACCTAATGAATGGATTAGGAATTCATGTGATGGTATTATTGGGAGGTGTTGAAAGGTGGAGCCTAGCTGGAGAATAGTAGGTCGTCCTTGGAGGATATATTTTTCTTTGGCCTCTTCCTGTATCCTCTCTCTCTCTCTCTGATTCCTGGCTGCCATGATGTGAACTTCTTTGCTTCACCCTGCCCTCCCTGCCATGGCGGACTGACACTTCTGAATCCATGAGTCAGAATAAATCTTTCCTTCTCTTAATTGTTTGTGTCAGATATTTGGTCACAGAAAGGAGAAAAGTAACCATGCATTGCTACATTATTGTTACAGGAAGAGCAGCAAGGGGCTGGGGAATATAGGTCAGTGGTAGAGCACTTGCCCAGCATGCTCAAAGCCCTGGGTGTGACTCTGGCCTGGAAAATAAAATAAAATAAAAAACTACACAAAACCCAGCAAGGACAACAATAACAGCCACTCCACATTAAGGGCCTATTATGCCAAGCTCTATGGTATGAAGTTTACATTTGTTAATTCATTTAATCTTTTCAAAAACTCTAAGAAATGAATATTATTATGGTCCCCATTTTATGGTGGAGGAAACTGACTTAGATTGAAAATTCAGTTTGCCTAAGCTCACACAGAGGTGGAAGATAGAAAAACAAAGATAGAACTTAAGCCAACTATTGAAGAATAGGTAGGAGAGAGTAGAGGTAGCCATGCACCAGGAAATTTGGCAGAAAAATATGAGATTACTTAGATGAAAGTCATATTGCAAGCCACAACTTGGCAGCTGAGTTGAGTTTATACAAGAAGATGATAGATAATAGAGAATGCTCGGGATAGATAGCATCTACCTCAAGGCTTCAATATGGACACAAATTATGTGGGGATTATGTTAAAATGTGTACTCTGATTCAACTGGTCCACAGTAGGACCTGAGAGAACATTTCTAAAAAGCTTTCCGGTAATGTATTGCCCTCGGTCTAAGGCCACAATTTGAGTAGTCAGATTCTAGCCCACTGGTTTCAAAAGCTGGTCTAAGAACCAGTATTTAACAGTATTAAGAAGTCTGTAGCTACCAGGCATAGTGGTGCATACCTGTAATCCAAGAGACTTGGGAGGTAGAGGCAGGAGGATGAAGTTTGAGGTTAGAGGAAGCCTGAATAACTTAACGAGACCCTGCCCCAAGATAAAAAATAAAAAATGTACTTGGGGTGCAGCACAGTGGCAAAGTACTTGCAAAGTATGTGTGAAGCCTTGTGTTCAATGTTCAACCTCCAAGTATCAGGAAAAAAATAAGTCTGTAGCTAAAGGGAAACAATAAGGACAATAAACTGAAGGGAAGCTTTTTTTCTTAATAGATTACTCCATTTTTTCTTGTTATTTATGTTGAGTTATAATTTCCTTTATTTGCAACTCAATACTATTAAGACAGACTAAACATATGTGGGTCAGATTTAAATGTTGGCTGAAATTCTAATAACTTTATGTCAGCCTCCAATCTCCCCCACTGCTCCCGCAAAAAGCAAGGAACCATTGATCTAATCTAATCTCTCATTTTGTAAATGGAGAAACTGAGGCCTAGAGTAAATTGATTTGCCAATTAGTAGAAAAGGTAATTGAGTCTCTGACTCTGAAAAGTACAAGGTAAGACTGCAAATGTAGGTGCCTTATGGTAGATTGCAGGGAAAATTACTTGTCACATTGAGAAATACAAGTTTTCTTTCATAGGCAATAACAAACTATTGAATATTTTGATAAGGAGAAGTGACATAATTAAAATTATGAAGTAGGGAAACTGATCTGGCAACAAAATATACCCTAAATGCCTAGAGGCAGAGCAATCAATTCATAATCAAAAGCCTTGTTAGCTTGATCTAATTCACAATTATTTCAGAATCTATTGCCTTATTAGCTTGATCTATAAAAATAGAATCTAAGGTGCCATCAATTATATGAAGAACTTACATACTCCAAGGAAAAATTCCTTTCAATAAAGTTATGACAAAATGATTTCTTACCATTTTGGAATTTTATTTTATATTTTTTGAATTTCTCTTTTATTCTAATTTAGACATTAATTTTTGTTATATATTAATTTTGAACATTCATAAAAGTAAACTACAAGCAAATTGGATTGGCTAAGGCCATGGTTCCCAAACCATGTGGTATAGCACCTCTAAGAGTCACAAGGAATCACTGGAGTGTCATGGGATATTTTATATTTTTAAACACATCGAGATTTAATATGTTAGATAAGATACACATTTCTAACTTAAAGTTAGTCAAAATTTCAGCATTATATCAGACTATATTCCTTTTGATAACATCATATCTTCTAACGCTATGTTATAGCACTTGCTGTGATTAAAAAACAATAATATGGAATAGGAAGTGAGGTGGGCAGCATCCAATGTGATTCCAAGGTTTGGGAAGTTTTTCAGGGCCCAAGAAGCACATCCATTCTATTAATAGCCAATTCTAGTTATTTAAGAATGAGATAAAGAATTCTTCAAATGGATACTAAGTTGTTGGACCTAACTGTTTAACAAATTGAACTGTTAGGTATTTCTTTTGGCTTATATGGGCTGTGAAAAACTACTAAGACCCTAGAAATCTCATTAACCAATAAAGTTTGAGAATCTCTTGATTAAGAAATTCCTAAAACTTCTTCATATTTATAGTGCCACTCTCTGGCTTACTCTTTGTTTTAAAGTTCTCTGAATCCATGTTTTATCTGTACAGCATCATCCTCTGAGCCATAGATATGTTGATGATGCACCATTTTTTACAAATGCTCCACTCTCATCTTAATGGTGTTTTTTCAGGCCCCATTCATTCTGAAAGTTATATCACTGGAAAATATTCAAAGGTGTTCAATGAAAGGTTTCCAGGCAATAATCAGGAATCATTCTTTCAGTTGAGAACACTGAGTTCAATTCATACCAGCAGGTAAAATGTGTCATCAGTATGAGCTAGTAGAAATGATGACAAATACACCCTGACTACCATCTGGCCAATAGCAGTTGTAAGCTGTGATGGAGCATGAAACCTATTTCAGCTTCACCTATATTAATGTATTTTTTAAAAACATACTTATCAACAAGTAAAATACGGTGATGTCTACCTCACATGCTGTGACAATTGAAATAATGAATATGGAAAAGTATTTTATAAACCTAAAGTACTGCCCATATTATTATTCTGATTAGGTACCTGGTAAGAAGGATCTGAACTAGGGTATTAAAAAAGACTACAAGGTTAGGAGGCATAGAAATAGAATCCACAGGATTTCAAAATTAGAAAGCAAGGACTGAAGAAGTAGCTCAGTGGTAAAATGCTTGCTCAGTGTGTGCAAAGCCCTTGGCTTGATCCCTAGCACTGCAAAATAATTAATAATAGTAATAATAATAATAATAATAATAATAATAATAATAATTAGAACACAAACTTGAGTTATTCAACTTCTTTTCACTCATGATGACTGTCCTGCATGTGCTTCACCATATACCTGCTCCCAGGATAGAGTTTATGTGAACTGTACAATCCATCTGCAACTCGTTGGTCCTTTGTATTATATCTCATGCCAAAGTCATGGCTGCAAAGTCAAGTTATGTGCTCCTGATCCTGACATTATTAATGGTACTATTTAAAGTCCTTAGTAAAATTACAACAAAAGGGAAGAAAATTTCCTAGGTATGTACAACAAAACACTTACCTATTTCATTCTTGGAAAGTAGTTTAGCTTGGTAGTTAAGTTCAGTGCTCCTCATAGAAGTAGACTTGAGATACAAGTTCTAACTATATTATTTGTTACCTATGTGACCTTGGGCCTCTAAACCTTAGATTCCTGATCTCCATAAAATAGGAATGATTATGTCTCCTTCATAAGATTATAATGAGGATTAAATGAGATGAAGTATAAATCACAGTACTTGGCTTACATTTGGCATTTAATTGTCAAGAAAGACAAAGATATTCTAGTTTTTTTGCCACTTCTTTGGCCACATTGGGATTGTTTCTCATTCTCTCGCTGAAAATTTTGTTTAGAAAAGTTTCATGAACAGTTAATGAAGGTAATTATAGGTAGAATCATATGCAACCTTTTCTGATTCCTTCTTCACTATCTCCCTAGTCTATATCACAGTCATGTATTTCTTGATCCAGGACCGTACCTTCTAAACAGGAATCCTGCTTCCGTTTGTGACTCACTGAAATCAATTCTCCACCCACATTTCTCATTTCTAAATGTTCTTTAGATTCTGTCACTACTCATGCTAAAATCTCTCCAACATCTTCCCATCACACTGCCAGTAAAACCCAAATCCAGTATCTAGACATGCCAAATCTGCCTTTCCATCTCACCTCCTACCACTACACTTTTCTCTTCACCTTAACCACATTGACTTGCCTTCTGTTCCTTCAACACATCAAGGCCATTCTCACTGTAGAGACTTTCCTGTTACCTGTGCATAAAAATTTTCAGTCTCTGATATTTTTCTTGTTCCTAAGTTTAATAATTGTGTTTTCTCAATTTACTGTAGCCTCTACCTTCATAGTGTAAACTCCATGAGAGTGGACACTATCTTGTTCTCTGCTGTGTCTCCAGTGCCTAAAGTACTATCTGGCATTATATAAATAATTGATTAATCATTAATAAACATGAAAATTAAATGTCAGCAAAATAACACATATGAGTACCCTTTGGGGTATAGATGTCTTAAGAGAGAACACTCTGAAAGCAATAAATAACAGCATATATTATACTCCAGATCTCATACTGAAGAACTGAAATAAGCTTGCCCAGGTACTGACAGGCTGAATTTTCACAAAGTCAGAGAAATGATGCTTTATTGTTACCTCCCTTTGTTTTAAAAGTGTTCAACAACCAACAGTATTTTTTCTTTTATATCCAGAAGATTTTCTCCCAGTTCCGGTAAGATTTGCTTGTCAGTTTATTTGAGTGGACAGTACATTTTGAAGATCAATATTCAGTCACAATTTGAGTCCATTAGTATTACTTAATTCTTCTAGAATTTAACTAATAGGTATTTTGAATACCTATGGAAAGCTAAAGGTATTTATCTCCCTAAGTATCTACTCACATATAGGAATCTCTGCTGGTACACGCTCTCGTGCTCATGCGCGCTCTCTCTCGCTCGCTCGCTCGCTCTCTCTCTCTCTCTCTCTCTCTCTCTCTCTCTCCTATTCCTCTCTCCCCCCACTACTTGTTGGTAGAGAAAACACCAGTTTATATACAGTAGAGAATTGTATCTTTGAACTCTTTACTCACAAAAATGACAAAAACTGGGAGCCAAACACATTTATCCCAGTCAGAAGACTACTCTCTTTCAAGCAATCAGCAGTAACAGCGTATAAACAACATAGTAGTTGTTCAAGGAAAATTTGTAGCTTAATTACTGAGAATGTGTAGCAGGAAGAGTAGGCAGAGCAGGAGAAATAATCCTCAAACTATGAATTAATGTAGCAAAGAATCTTTTCAATTCACTTAAGTTGTTTATTAAGCAATCACTATTGTCTTCTAACTACCTGCTGTCAAGCCTGCCCCTGTACTACTGTAGTGTCTGATTCCATCAGATCTCAGACCTGGTGAGTACTTGGATGGGAGACTGCCTGGGAACACTAGATGCACCATTGAAAACCCTATGAATAGCAGAGAAGCATGACAATAGTGTTTCGCTTGTTGTACATAGGGCTGCTATGAGTTGGACACGGACTGAATGGCACCTAACAACAACAACAACAACATGTAGTTAGGAAAGACAGCGAGTCAAACACCTGACATGGAAGAAAGGGCCTTGGGAATACTGTGTAAAATGCTGAGTGTTGTTAAGCTTAGTGCTCAGAAGATGCTCAACAAACACTGCTCTTCTTCATTTCCTTCCTTTCTCCCTTGACTCTTGAGATGTATCTTAAAAGATATTGTAACTCAACTCAGATATACATGAAGGTGAGTAAAGTCAGCCCAATGTGACCTTTTCTGTATGCAAAATGGGGCAGGGTATTTCATGTCCATAAAATCTCCTTTCCAAGCTCATAGATAGGTATTTTATTCCCATTTTCCAAAATAGGAAATGGAGTTGTTAATAGGGTTTTCAATGATTTGGGGATTGTTTCAGGAGTGGGCTGCCACATCTTTCTCCCATTTTTGTGGTGAAAGAATTGAACCTAGGGCATCAAAGTACATAAAGCATCACTCTACCAACTGAGCTAAGTGGAGGTACTGAACAATTAAATAAATTGTCCAATAATATATGGTAGATACCAAATAGAAATTAAATTCTGGACACTCATAGCCATGTTCATTTCATTCAGAACATATTTGTGGACTACTTGAATCTCTGAATCCTAGGATTCAACAATAGGACATGCTCCAAATGTTCAAAGAGCTTTTACCTAATGTGGGATAAAACATGTTTTTTAAAGTACAACTAGAATGACAGAGGTATGCTTGATAGAACAAAAGAGAAAATGGCTCACTTTGTCAGAGTAGAGTGAGGGTGGAAGGAGAGTGAAAGAGTCACCAGGATGTGATACCACATGAGTCTTGGAAATGAACCAGAGTCCATGGGGCAGGAGGGAAGATGAGGAGATGGGAAAGCTGAGGGTGACGAGAAAGAAGGCAATCTGGTGCTGGGAACTGGGAATATTGAGGATGTTGGGAGAGTAGGGGAACAGTGAGTCATTTGATCAGACTGAAGCATGGGTGTGTGGTGGGGCAGCAGGAGATGAGCCCGGAGAAGAGAGCAAAGACTAGGCTGGAGGACTAGTCAGGCTGCCGTATTCAGACATTATCATGAAAGTAATATGAATCCAAGAAAAGATTTGAAGCAGGAGTATGACATCCTCCAAATGGTACCTTATAAGGTCTTCCAGGTGTGACATGGAATAAAGTCTAGGAAGAGACCTGTCTAGGAGGCAGAGAGCCCAGAGAAGAGGCTTCTGCATTTGTTTGGGCAAGAGAAGCCAAGGCCTGAATTGAAACAGAAGCTCAGAAATGCACTTGTCTGGGCTCTCTTCCTGCCCAGAGCAGCACGGTGTGCTTCTTGAAGCAGCTCCATTCATGAAGAAATGTAAGCTGGATTTAAGGGACAGTAGAGAGCCCTGGCCTGCAGCTGTAGGCCTGTGGCATCCGATCCGGTCAGATCTCGGAAGCTAAGCAGGGTCGGGCCTGGTTAGTACCTGGATGCGAGACCACCTGGGAACACCAGAAGCTGTAGGCTTGGGAGAAGGACCTGGCAACCCCCTCCCAAAAATCAATCTGCCATTGAAAACCCTATGAACAGCAGAGAAGCACTGACAATGGTGTTTCCCCTGTTGTACAGAGGGTCGCTATGAGTCGGATACCGACTCGATGGCACCTAACAACAACAAGAGAGCCCTGCTCTCAGCCACAGTGTAGCATTCACTCTCCTATTTAATCTTCCAATTGGAATTTATGTAGATTGTTGCCCCAGTGATGTTGACCTTGCAAGGGTTCTGAAATTAGCACATTAGTCACTCCTTTGCATCATGTTAAGGAGACTGTTATTAAAGCATAGCAGATTCCCTAGGAGAAATGCAGCAGTAACAGTCACTAATGCCTTGCTCTTAATTGCTCTGCTAGATTAATTAGGTGGATCCCCAGCTAGGCCCCAGTCAAAGAGAGGCAGAAGAGATAAATGTTGATGAAGTGAAGGAGTAGATGAGATTCAAAGCACCGGGCACAAGCTGGAAAGAACTGTGCTCAGCAACCTGGGCAGATATGAAGCACTGAATACACACAGAGAGAAGAGGAAAACAAGAAGGAAGAACAAAACTCTTTAGAGACAAGGGAAGCAAGTTGGGCTCATTAAGCTTGGAACCCACTCAGAGATCTCTCTCACCATCTATGGCAGGTCTTCTGTCCTAAAGAGAGACACTTTCCTAGCATACAAATGTGACTAGTCAATGTTGTCTTTCCATTTCATACACCCTTTCTAATGTCCTCAGCAAAATAACAAGATTGTTTCTGTGCACTTTTAACTAGCTTTCACTACCATCCTTCTTACTATTTCCAGGTTTCTCATGAGAAAACTGAGGATCAAAGAGTGTAAGTAGTTTGCCCAAAGTCATTCAGCTGGGTAGCAGAATCAGGACTTGAATCTAGATCCATTTTGGCTCCAAAATAATTAACCACTAGCTTATCTGCTTCATATCTCACTCCAGCAATTACTACCTCAATTTGTCTGACTAGTGAGCCTTCCTAAGGCTTTCAGAGGCAATTTGGCTTTTAGAAGTTCTGGGGTGCATTTTAAAAGGCCCAAACCCCAGTATGGCTCCCATTTTTGCCCTATCTGTACACCGTACTATACCCTTCAGGGGTCCAGAGAACACACTATTCACCATGGCCATCAGAAATTGCTGGTGAGAGAGGCATCAGTAATACTCAAATTTCAGTGGTGGCCTCCTCTGTAGGCAAGGGATGATGGTAAGAGAACTAGTCACAGACCTGGACTTATGGTGGGGAAGTGAAATAATAGATCCAAGCTGGGCATGGTGGTGTATGCCTGTAATCCCAGCACTCAGGAAGCTGAGGCAGGAGGATCAACACAAGTTCTTCAAGACCAGCCTATTCTATGTAGTAAGACCCTGTCTCAAAAATAAATAAATAAATAAATAAATAAATAAATATATATATATATATATGTATATATACATAAAATAGATACAAGAAGTTATGCTTAGAATCATAGCCAGGAGGCCACAATTATCATAACAACCAGCAAGGATAGAAAGACAGCCAAAGATGCTTGATTCCAGCAAGTTATAGAGAAAAATTGATGGGTATGGCATCATAGGGACAAAATTGACTGGTCCTACATAATGTCTATATCCAGGAGCATTACTGGAGGGTACAGGTAAGCTGCATGAGTAGGCAATTCAGGCTCCACCATAGTTGCACCAGAATATCTCTCTTAGATCACACCTAGGACTATATACTAGGCCCCTTGTGAGCAGTTGTACCTTACAGAGCACAAGAGAATAAAGCACTAGGATGTAAACATAGCCCAACCAAATTTAAAAAAGGATAGTCTTTCCTCCATTGTCCAGTAACATATTCCTCCCTTCTATCTCAGATCTCCTTAGAATGGACATTACTGTACATATTTCTACCACTATTCTATTCATTATCACTTAGGTCTTCTCTGAAAAGATTGAGCCTTTCTCATTCCTATACTTCTTTTCTTTCTGAGCCTTCACTAGAATTGTTTTAAAAGTTTGCTGATAATAACGCAGGTTTTTCTAGCATGGACCTCAAAAAGCTTCCAGTACCCAGTTCCAAAGCTACTTCTTCATTATTACGTATTTGTTACTGCATAACCCTTACTTCTCAGTACCAACTTTCTGTCTTAGCCTGGAATGCAATAACAAAATGCCATAGAATCTGTAGCTTATCAAAAATGTGAATTTATTTCTCACAGTCCTGGAGGCTAGGAAGTCTAAGACCAAGGCAACAGCAGATATGGCCTCTGGTGAGGCCCACTTGCTGGACTATAGATGGTCATCTCGCTGTGTCCTCACATGGAAGAACTCTCTAGAATATCTTTTATAAAGGCATTAAGCCCATTCATTAGGGCTCCACCCTTATGACCTAATCATCCACCAAAGTCTCCACTTTCTAATACCATAATCTTGATGGTTGGGTTTCAATGTATGAATGGGGGAAGGGGGATATAAACATTCAATCTACAGGAATAGAATTTCTCTAATAGCAACTTTTGCTTTACTGTTGTTAGGTGCCATCGAGTGGGTGGCCTTATTGGTATCTGAGATACCAGTGGCATAATTTTCATCATTACAACAACACACAAGTCCCCAGAGCACAACAGACACATGGGGGAACTTTTGCTTGGTGATGACCTATCAGCACATGTGAAATTTTCTTAGAGCTATACTGTGCTCTGTGGCTCTCCCCATCCAACTCTTCCTTCCTTCTCTCCTTTCCTAGGTATCATACCTGCTTTGGGATCAAAAGACTCTCCTTGCCTACTCTAGCTCCTTTACCACTCAGAGACATTTCCCTACATAAATCTCTCACACATCTAGTCCTATCTTGGCAATTGTTTCTTAGAGGTCTCAAACTGACACTCTACTATACTCTATGTTCCACAAAGACAGAAATCATGCCTATCTTGTCCATTTCTATGTCCCTCCAGTGTAGCACCATTCCTAGTAATTTGATTAATCAATGCAGTCATTCTTAGTCATAGCAGCATCAATATCACAAGAGTAGAACTTGCACTGGATGGAAATGGAGGTGAGTCCAGGATACTTTTTTGAGGAATATTGATAGTGAAAGAGAGAAAAGACTGGGGTTGAAGGTGGCTAGAGGACAAGTGGGATAGAAATTCTTTTTGGATTGGAGAGTGTTAGTCACATTTCTAAGCTTTGAAGAAGTCAGTGAAAAGGTCAACATCAGAGACGGACTAGAGAAGGGATCAGATCAATGAAATGAGGAACAGAGTGAGAGTGGGTGCTCGGAAGGAGGTAGAAAGTTGAGCACTTGCCTTGGGTCTCTGTTTTTCTGGCAGGAGTAAGATCTTTTGCTTAGAGAGAAAAGGGGGAGCAAGGGACAACAGAGATCTAGAAGGCAGATGAATGATGTACCGCCCAACAATAAATGAATATACACAAACCCTAGGACCTCTGTAAGGCCGAGGGAAGGGGCTCCTCTGAGGTTGAGCTAAAGCATCCAGAATTCCAGACATTGGAGTTTCTTCAGTCTCAGGGGCCCCTGTGAAAAACTGGAAAAGGCAAACAACAATGGGCTGCAGGATGGGGAAATGGCAGGCCATGTTGGGAGATGGGGAATAGTAGTTAGTGAAAGGAAGATGCTGGTGATTTATTTTCAATAGTGATTTAGTGAGGTCACATTTGAAGTAAAAAGGTCATCCTATCCCAGATGAAGCAATAATAAACTGACCACCTTGACTTCTTCATGCTTTCTAATTCTCTCACATGAAAACATTTTCTACTTACTTTACAGTTGAGGTCATGGAGGCTCAGAGAAGTTTAAGGAACATACTCAATTCCCCTTTGCTTTTATATCCCTCAAATACAAATAAAATTTATTTTCACTTTTAAGATAAATGGTCTTTGCAAATTAAGGAATTATGTATATTAAATATATTTGAATATTTAATTCCAAAGATAAGACAAAAGTTTAATATAAGGGACCACAACTAACTTCAACATAAAAATATGTCTTTAGTTGAATGTTATACTACACCATGTCTGATATATATAATATATCTTGCTGATATTTAAGTTATATTTTAGTATTGGATACACTTGTGGAGAAATGTCACCCTCCTAACACACACCTGCTGAATTTAGAGAGTGTTTTGAAAATCTGAGTCCCTTAGCTTTTGCGTATCAAGAAACTCTATTAAGGTTTGAAATGGGGATGAGGAGGATGCTTCAGGAATGCATAAATCCCATTTAAATATTATACTACTTTTTAAGAATGCATACTTATTAAAGATTTTATATCTACTCTTAGAAATGTTTAAGAAGGGAGGCTAAGCCTTATATAGTTATAACTCTAAATAATTAATTAGTAGTAACTTCATTGTTTTTTAGGAACTGCTGAGAAAGTGTTTGACCTGAATTTCATTTTGTCTGGCTCTTAACATACTTCAGGACTATTTTACATATAAGTAAAAATGACTTTTATCCAGCATATAGAGGTAGTTTTACAGGTGGACATGCCAATCTTTGCTGCCTGTGGGAGGCTGTTTATGTTTGAGATTCTATTTGGATTTTAAATTTCTTAATCTGGACTTATTAGATAAATTTATGCCTTTTACCATTGTTCTCATTACATGTTAACTGTAATATATCACAGATATTA
The DNA here is from genome assembly GCA_007922755.1 of Pedetes capensis. Taxonomy (NCBI): domain Eukaryota; kingdom Metazoa; phylum Chordata; class Mammalia; order Rodentia; family Pedetidae; genus Pedetes; species Pedetes capensis. The sequence goes on from VMDO01003843.1 coordinate 42,695, forward strand.
GCTGGGTCAAGGAAGTTTTTCTCAAAAGAACAGAAAAACTTGCCCTGGCTATGTCCCAAATGGACTCTGACAAGAATTTTGAGAAATTTTGCAAATGACATTGCTATTGGAACGTTATTCACTCATTATGAGGACCCTCATCCATTATCTGATAAAGACAATTTGAGGCAAGTAAAGGGTGAAGTTCAAAATGCAAGCAATAAAGGATTTATTTTCAAATCTGATGATATGGCCACATAAGCATTCTCCTGAATTTAGATTTATAGGCATATGTGACTTTGCAACATGTCTTAGAATTATAGTGCATTCCCTGTGGTGCCTTCTTTGGCAGCTGGCCCCATGCAAATGTGAGACTGGACTATTAACCACACAACATCACAGAAGCATGTTTCAGGCTGTCATTCATTTTTACTTTTTAAGATATTAACTAGAAGAAATGTGAAAGAGATTCATTATATACAAAAGAAGAAACAAATTGCCTTCCCTGATGTTTTTCCTGTTGAGGCTGAAAGAAATAGTGCACTGAATTATGTGTAATGAATAAGTACTTCTTTGAAGAGGAATATTATTAAAATAATATTTAAAAATCTATAATGAGTCATATCTGCCAAATTTTGTGAAATTCTTTTTAAAAAAACAGTTCAATAAAAGTGCCAGAAAGAATTTATTCTATAAGTTGATTCTGAATCATAGTTAGTGTGGTGAGACCCTTACTTGTTACAGGCAATATCTAATTTACAGAGGGTTTATAGTTCCATTTATTTGACAAGTGGGAAGGTCAGAACTTAGGACACACTTTGTTAAAGAATAGAATACTGCCATGGAACCAATAAGCCAGACCCATAATATTGTAGGCATTTTAGATACCTAACCCTTTAGCTGGGGCTGGGATTTAGCTCAGTTGGTAGAGCGCTGTGCTGCAGTCTCTGAGATCCCAAGTTCAATTCCCAGCACCGCAAAAATGGGAGAAGGGCAATCCACTCCTGAGGCAATCCTGAAACAGTCAGCCATTGAAAACCTTATGAGGGTTGCTATGAGTTGAATACCGACTCGACGGCACCTAACAACAACAACAAACCCGTTAGCTAAATCTTTACTTTTTTCCTTGCAGTGTTGGGGATTGAACCCAGGGTCTTGCACACATTAGGCAAGTGATCTACCACTGAGCTACATCCCCAGCCTTGGTCCTTCATCCTTTAACGCTACCCAGTTTGTAAGTAAAAGCAGACTGAGAGGTAATTTATATGGAGCGCCAATCAAGAGCAGTAGTGGCAGTCTGTGCCCTGAGAAGTCCAAGAGGAAAGATAACAAGCATAGACATTCCTTCCACCTCTTGCTCACAGAGCAGCAGTCGTGTGAACTGCTGAAACTGAGTGTCACTTCCACATGAGCACCATTCCCTTTAGCCAAGCTTTTTCAAACCTCATTACTTCTAACACCTCCCCAGTCTCACAGAAAACTAAAGCTGTATTTTGCCCTGATTGGGACCTGGTCCCTTGGTATCCCAGCTAGGGGGAAAAAAAAATAGTATCATTTGTTCATGAATTCCAATACTGCAAAGAGTAAGAAGAGAAGGAACCCAACCTGACTTTAGACTAAAGGGTCACAGCAGATAGATAGATAGTAAGGATGGAGAACAGTGTGACCAAAATTGGTAGCAAAAGAGCTCTACAGCAAAACTCCAAGCCAGGAAGATAGTTTATGGATGCCTTATCATTGCAAATCGGCATGAGGACAGAGGATAACCTAATAAAGAGACAAGAAATTTCTTCTCCTCCACCACCTTCTTCTCTTCCTCTTCCTCCTCACCTGCCCCCCTCCTTTTTAAGTTCTGGTAGTGGTAAGATATGTCCACAATTTCTTTCATGCTCCTCCTATCAAGAGATAAAATCTATGGTCCTTCTCCTTGAACCTGACTGGATCTTTGTGACTGCCTCAATGAACAGAATATGGTAGAACTGACGCTCTTGTCACTTTACAGGGTAGGTTAGAAAAGCCAAGTCAGCCTCTGTGTCTTTTGATACTCACTTGACTTTCAGTGGGAGAACCTTTGGCCAGATGTCCAGCTACTTTACAGCTACCATGAGAATGCATGGAAGGGCCACATGGATGCAGTGATGCCCAAGGATCTTGGGCTATTTTGGCCTCAGCTGTTACAATACAGGCACAGGTATACAGGAGCCTTCAAGATGACCCCAGGCCCAACCACCATTTCACTGCCATCACATAGGAGACTCCAGTTGAAAATTGTCTGTTTGAATCCTGTCAATCTCCATATTTAAATGCAAATAAATCATTGCTATTGTTTTGAACCAGATTAGCATGATTTGTTGCACTGGATAAACTGAATGGAATAACTTTCCATAAAAGAGGTTTTTACCCTTACTTTCTCCAAAGAACAAATACCCTGGAGGTCTAGAGCTTTCTTTTTTCAGGGCAAAGCTTAAGATTTTGTTTTCAGACCACCTCCCTCCCTCTCGCTTCTTCTACTTTTTCTTCTTCTCCTCCTTCTTTTCCTTCTCCTCCTCCTCCTCTTCCTCCTCCTCCTTCCTCCTCCTCCTCCTCCTTCTCCTATTCTCTCTCTCTCTTTCCCTCCCTCTCTGCTAATTGAAAGAGAGGGGAGAACCCACCTGTGAGTATGAATGGTACCTTCCTCAGCCTAGAAGACATGAGTTCTTGTAGTTAACAATTGTGCCCTCTACTACACAGCCATTGGAAGGATGTTTGATGGAACTGGTACATATTGAGACTCTTTCTTAAAAAACCAAGGGCTGGAGGTATAGCAACCAAGGGCTGGAGGTATAGCTCAGGGTTACAGTGTTTGCCTAGCCCAGTAAGGTCCTGGGTTCTATCCTCAGCACAGGGATGCCTGTTTGCTGAACTCAGAGTGCCTCAGCCTTTAGCACCTCCTCAAAGGTCCCAGCGGCTGACCTGAGTACAGAAGAAACAGGTACCATGACCAGCAGAGTACCACCAGGTGTGAATAATGAGGATCTCAGTGCAACTAAGCTTTCCTCCTGGAGTTGTCTGAATATATAAGCTACTTAGAATTTTTATATAAAGCTAAACATGACTGTTGGGAGAAGGGCCTGGCAATCCACTCCCAAGGCAATCCCAAAAGAGTCAGCCATTGAAAACCCTATGAAGGTTGCTATGAGTCGGATACCGACTTGACAGCACCTAACAACAACCACAAACACGACTGATGGGCTGGGATTTAGCTCAGTTGGTAGAGTACCACTCTGCAGTCTCTGAGGTCTCAGGTTTGATTCCCAACACCACAAGGATGGGAGAAGGACATGGCAATCCACTCCCAAGGCAATCCTGAAACAATCAGCCACTGAAAACCCTGTGAGGGTCTCTATGAGTCAGACACAACTCAAGGGCACCTAACAACAACAAACATGACTGATACAGAATTTACCATCATGTCATACAATTTATAAAAGTTTTAAAAATCCTTTCTTGTCCCAAAGATTTATTAAATTAATCTACCTAGTTACCACCTTGGCATCTAATCTCATTGGCTCTCAGAAGCTAAGCAGAGTCAGGTCTAGTTAGTACTTGGATGAGAGACCACCTGGGAATACTGGGTGCTGTAGGCTAGGAAGAAGGACTAGGTAGCCCATTCTTGAAACAATCAGCCATCAAAAACCCTATATGTAGCAAAGAAGCACTGACAATAGTTCCAAGCATGGCAGTGTCAGGGATTGTTTTAGTCTGTTGTACATAGGGCCACTATAAGTCAGACCTGACCCAACGTTACCTAAAAACAACAACAGTTATAGCCCCCACATGTCTGTCAGCTTGTTGTGCTGTGGGGGCTTGTGCGTTGCTGTGATGCTGAAAGCTATGTCACCAGTATCTCAGATGCCACAGAGCCACCCATGGTAGACAGGCTTTAGCTGAGCTTCTAGACCAAGACAGACTAGGGAGAAGGACCCTGAAGTCCACTCTGGAAACAATTAGCCATTGAAAACCCTATGAATAGCAGAGAAGCACTATCAAATATAGTGCCAGAAAATGATTCCCCCAGGCTATAAGACATGTAAGAAATGATTGGAAAAGAGTTGCTTCCTCAAAGTAGAGTCAATTTTAATGATGAGAATGGATTAAAGTCCCTGGGGACTCCTTTTGCTGATGTGGCATGGGCTCCAAATGAGAAGAAATATAGTGTCTGCAACAATGGGCTCATACATAAAAAGTTTGTGTGTATGGCACAGTGGTGGGTAGTGTTTTGTCCTGCTGTACCTAGAGTCACTGTGAATTGGATCCAACTTAATAGCACCTGACGACAACAACAACCTAGTTATATGTGTACATTTGTGAATGACAGAGACGATTTTAACCATCCCAGAAGTGTTTGGAATCCCTGTAAGAGACTTTTATCTTAATAAGTCAAATGAATTTCTCATTGATGATAGTTTTGTTGTTGTTAGGTGCCACTGAGTCAGTGTCCGACTCATAGCAACGCTGTGTACAACAGACAAAACATTATTGTCATGTTTCTCTGCTATTCATAGGGTTTTCAATAGCTGATTGTTTTGGGGGAGTGGATTGCCAGGTCCTTCTCCCAAGCCTACAGCCCCTGGTGTTCCTAAGTGGTCTCCCTTTCGAGTACTAACCAGGTCAGACCCTGCTTAGCTTTCAAGATCCGAGGAGATTGGATGCCATAGTAGGATGGCTGCCGGCAATGATGGTTTTAGGCAATGTAAAAAAGGAGAGACCTTAAGAATAAATTAAATCATGGGAAGGTAGTTAGCTGGGGCCTTAGAGGAGCCATTAAGCTGCCCTGGCTTCTAAAACATCCCCAGTCCTCCTTTTCCAAAATGACAAGATCTTTGAAAGCTCCAAAATGGCTCCAAGGTGATTATGTTTGTTTATTTGTTCTCTCTGGTGGAGATGTTAAAAGCAGGAGTTTCTGTTACACCAAGTATTCAGGTACAAATAACTGTTGCTCTTAACCAAATCCTCTGAATACCAAGGAAGATATCTCCAACTATTCTCATTTTATTTCCAAGTAGCCTTTAAAATAATCAAATGAGATCAGTCATTTGCATTTGAAGACCTGGAAAATGATTGCTGGAAACATTTACTCCTTAAGGTTACTTCCTTTTCCTTCCTTGGCCTCCCTAAATAAAATAAACCATTCATTTGTCTTTGTTTATGAAATATACTCAGATTGACTTAGATCTCTTCTTGATACCTTTTTCTTAACTATGTGTTATAATTGGTCAGAGCCATTAGCAGTGATTCAATCCAAGTAGAAAGGTATTTTATGTAACTTGACAACAAATCTGAATACTGGACGTGTGCTGTTGGTATGTTCAAATATTTGCACTATTTCAAAATCCAAGGGAAAAAATGAAATTCTGTTAAAGATGGTCCAAATAAAAGCACTGAAACTCCTGTTCTTTTTTTTTTTTTTTTTTTTTTTTTTTTTTTTTTTTTTTTTTTTTTTTTTTTTTTTTTTTTTTTTTTTTTTTTTTTTTTTTTTTTTTTTTTTTTTTTTGGCGGTACTGGGGATTGAACCCAGGGCCTCATGGTTGCATGCTCTGCAAGTGCTGTGCCACTGAGCTGCACCCTTAGCCCATTTTTTTACTTTTTGAGACAGGGTCTCGCTAAGTTACACAAACTGCCTCTGGTCTCGAACTTGTGATCCTCCTGCCTCCGCCTCCCGAGCTGCTGGGATGATAGGCATTCACCACTGCACCCGGCTGAAACTCCTGTTCTTGAGAACTGGTAACAATGAGCTCTGTTCAAGTTGAGGTGTGTTCTAGCATGAAGATGGTACATACAATAATGAAAGAAACAAATAAACAGAATGTGTACCAGGCCCAGTGGCTCATGCCTCTAATCCCCAGTGATTCAGGAGGCAGAAGCAAGAAGATTCCAGGTTTGATGCTACAGGCAGCCTGCATAACTTAGGGAGGCCCTGTCTCAACATAAAAAATAAAAAATAGGCTGGGGGTGCAGCTCAGTGGTAAAGCACTTGCAAGGCATATGTGAGGCCCTGGGTTCAACTCCCAAGTACGACAAAAAAAAAAAAAACAAAAAGAAGAAGAAGAAAAAGAAGAAAGAGGAGGAAGAGGAGGAGGAGAAAAAGAAGAAGGAGGAGAAGGACAAGGAGAAGAAGAAGAAAAAAAAGAAGAAGAAGAAAAGAAGAAGAAGAAGAAGAAGAAGAAGAAGAAGAAGAAGAAGAAGAAGAACAACAACAACAACAACAACAGAATGTGTTCTCAGAGCTCCCAGCTTGATTTCTTCAAAGAAGATGTAGAAATAGATGAAATCAAACCCTTTTGAGATGTCAAAGTGGTTTTAGCAGAATAAAATATAGCTCTTTAAAAATCAGTCTCCTAAATGGCAGGTGGTTAATGAAGGTCAGGCAGACAACTTCCTTAATTTATTATGTGTTTAGTCATGTGCATTTATTAGGAAATGATGAATAGCTTCTGACTTGCAATATTTTAGGGACTATTTTTCCTATAATATGTAAAGCTTTTAAAATATGAGGGCAAAAGTATAGTATAATTAATTTTTTTCTGATAGAACTGAGAGGGCAAATGAACCTCAAATAGCCATGTTTATCATTAAGATGAGATTAATTGTTTTACTTACATTTGGAGGGATCTCTGAATCTGTGCCACATTGTTGATGACTTTCAACTTGAAGAACCAAAGCTGAATAGGATAAAGCAGAAGCAAAAGCTACTGAAATGGCCTCTGCAGTACAGACTTCAAAGACTAGAGGGCACAATTGTTTTAGCTGATCTAAAGTGTTGAGAATCAAAATCCATTAATCTGTTTCCTATATAGTTACCCAGAGGATTTAAAATTTAGATCATGAATGCAAGCTTGTTTCTTACTAAAAATCAAAGTCAGTATCTGCAGAATAAAATGTACATTTTCTAGTCATTGTGGGTGATTTTTGCAGAGGTCTTGTGTTTGTGAGAAAAAATAGAATACACTCCAAAAGACCTTTTTGTTCAGCACATTTTTCTGTCTTGGGTTTATTAAGCTGTCCACTCAGTTTTCACTTAAGCTTATTTCTCCTATAAAAACAGCCCCTCCTACATAATGAAACCCTGTCTCAAAAAAACAAGGGCTGGAGATGTAGCTCAGTTGTATAATGCTTGCCTAGTATGCACAAAGTCCTGGGTTCTATTCCCAGCACAAAAAACCAAATGACAAAAATCTCTTCCAAAAAAAAAAAGTTTGTATCCATAAAATGTACTTAACATGGATCTCAATAAGATTTTGAATATCACTAGGAAATTGTGGAGGGGGGTTGATTCTACATACTGAGATTATGTCTTTTATGACAATAATTTCTTTTTTAAATGTACATACCTCAATCTGTCTCTCTCTTTTTTTTAATTAGAAATTTTTAATGTACATCATAATGTGATTCATTTTGACATGCTTTTCATTGTGACAATTTTCATATATGCATTTTGATAAATATTATTCATATAGGTTACCCCTTATACTCCTCTATGTTTTCCCCCTACCCCCCTTCCCATCTAAGTTTCCCATCCAAGTCTTCTCTATCTTTTACTATGTAGTATTTTTCTATACGTCCTTGGGTTCCATTTCTGTTTAAGATAGAAATTTTTCCTGTAGTGGTCTTTGTTTCTATCTTGTTAGAACAATTACATGCGATTTCTAGTCCATTTATATTGACCTCATTCTTATCTTCCTGTCTCTCTCTTTTTAAAGAGATTAGTCAATGACTTTGTGAGGCCCTAATGCTGTTTCTACCTTTACTTGTCCCCTTCCTATTGAGGAATTTCTGGATCTTTGCAGTTTTACCTTCTCTAATATGCCACTCTTCTGGTCTCCCCTCCTTACATATTATTTGTGACTCCAAGCCTCAAATCACCTTCCTTGTCATTCATTTCTTCTTTCTGTTCCTGCTCATGCCAGCACACCCATTCCACACTCACAAATTCCTGCTTAACATCATCATGTCTTTGCCTCACAAACCACAATTCCTATTCCTAAATCCAAACTTCTTCTTGAATGATAGTTGCCTCACTTGTTTTTCTGCACACCCAAAGACCTCAAGTATGATACTTGCAGACTAATGCATGAAAGTACTATCCTCAGCACAACCCAAAACAAACAAGCAAACAAAACACACCTCAAAGAAATGTAGAGGAACTATATAGAAATTTCTAGTAGTTTCTAGGTAAGGAACTGCATAGAAACGTGTTTGTGCTAATTATTTGATTCAGCAGTAGAAAGCAATATACTCTCCATTCTTCTTGTATAGAATTTAAAGTCTTTACTGTTTAGGCTGTTTTCATTTTGGGTCTTCTTTTATTTAAAATTGAAAGCGAAATTTACATCTCCTCAATCTAAAAATTAGAACTTTCACTTCTGTTTTCTTGTTGTTGGTGGGAGAGTTGTTTGTTTGTTTGTTTCAGTGCTAGGGCCTTGAACCCAACGCCTTGCACATACTTTGCAAGTGTTCTTCCATTGAACTGCACCCCTAGCCCATTTTTTATTTTTTATTTCAAGACAGGGGCTCACTAAGTTACAGAGGCTGCCTGTGCTCTTGAACTCATGATCTTCCTGCCTCCCTAGTCTCTGGGATAACACATGTGCATCGCCAGGCCTTGATTTTCTCCTTCTTTATTTACTACCTATTACATGTATTGTTGGCCTTTTGTTGGAAGAATGCAATTCTTCCTGTAGTACTAAATGGCTATCAAGAGCTAGGCACTGTGCTTGTCAGTTTACAGATCCAACCTGAATCCTCACAACAACTTTTATGTCACAAAAGGAAAATAGATTTTCGGATTGGAGGGGGGATCTCAGCAACCATCTCTAGTGATAAGCAGAACAAGAAACATTATTTCAAAAAGGAAATGGGCTTATAAGGAAATAGTTTATTTTTGAACTAACTAATGTAAAAAATATCGAGGATTTCCGGAGCCAATTACAGAGCAGAAATGTTTCTATCTTTAAGGATTTTGAATTTCAGGCCACATATTGAACTGTGCAATTAATTTAAATTTTTTTAATTTTATATGGCAGCTTAGTCACTTAATTTTGAGTCCTCTGGGAGGAAGATTGCATTGAACTTATTAAATAGGCAAGCAAAATGTCATTCAAGACAATTTGTGTTAGCTTTCTGTGACTGTGACAAAATACCTGAGAAAATCAACTTGAAGGAGGAAAGATTTATTTGGGATTATGATTTCAGAGGTTTCAGTCCATAGTCACTTGGCTCTTTTTGTTTCTAGGCTGTGGTGAGGCAGAACATCAAGGAGGGAAGCATGTGGTGGAGCAGAGCTGCTCACCTCATAACAGACAGGAAGGAGAAGGTGAGAGAGAGGGGGGCAGAGAGACAAAGAGAGAGGGGGAGAGAGAAGAGAGAGAGAGATGAACAAGGCCCAAGGACAAGATACACCTTTCCAAGGCAACCCCAGTGACCTACTTTCTCCAACTAGGTGCTGTCTCCTAATAGCCCCCTGAGGTATGAACTCACCAATGGATTCACCCATTGATGAGATTAGAGCCTGCTCATAGGATCCGAATACCTCTCAAGGCCCCTCTGAATGCTGCTACAATGGGGAGCAATCCTTCAATACTGAGTCTTTGGAGAACATCTTATATCCAAACCACAACACTATTACAATAGAGAAGAGAGTCAAAAGCAATAAGGGGAAAAGAATTGAACTCCACTGAAAGAAAAGTCAGGATGATTGGTGTAAACTAAGGGAAAAGCACTGGAAGATATTGAGGGGGAGGTGATCAAATGATTAGGTAATCTGTATTTGGTAATTGTCATTTATCAAATTAGGTCCCTGCCCCCCTACAGAGACTGGAAAACAAGTGCCCTATCTTTTTTGATTATTAACATTACAAAGGGATTCCTCCCAGATCCTTAAGAAAGACACTCCTGGGTTGTGGAAGATTTACACTTCAAAGGAGCAGAGAAAGGATTTACAATTATGAGTTCTCTAAAGTAAATAAGAGAGGGAGGTCAGACACCTCCAGTCAGGAAGTTGTTGTTGTTGTTAGGTGCTGTCGAGTCAGTATCAGCGACCCTCATAGGGTTTTCAATGGCTGACTGTTTCTGGATTGCCTTGGGAGTGGATTGCCAGGTCCTTCTCCCATTTTGGGGGTGCTGGGAATCGAACTCGGGACCTCAGAGACTGCAGCACAGCACTCTACCAACTGAGCCAAATCCCAGCCCCAGACAGGAAGTAATCTGGCGAAAAGTTTAGTCAAGTTTACGAACACATCAGGGTCAATCTCCATTTTGCTTGGCCTTCAGAAAACTTAACTGTAGACTTTTTTTGACAGTGTTAGTTTCAAAGTCTAGGACCCATTCCAACCCCCAACCACCCACATCCAACAAGTAGGCAATGGTTCCAGGCACCTAGAGCCCAGAATGCCACCTCCAGATAGCAGAAAGTTCTATTGTGCTGCTTAGCACAACTCTCAGCTACTCCTGCGGCATACTTTGTTGATGTTAGGTGCCATGGAGTCAGGTTCAACTCATAGAACCTATGTACAACAGAACAAAACACTCCCCAACACTGAGCTATGCCTAGCACTATGTCAGTGTTTCTCTGCTATTTATAGGGTTTTCAAAGTTTCAGCATTGTTTTGGGAGTGGGCTGCCACATTCTTCTCCCTTTTTTGTGGTGCTGGGGATCAAACCTAGGGCCTCAAAGACCACAGAGAAGCACTCTGCCACCTAAGCTAACCCCAGCCCCTGTGACATACTTAGGGCATAAGACTCTTATTTCTAGGTGGCCTGGGTGCCAGTCTGCCTAAATACCACAGATAGTTCTCTTTCTGCCGCATTCTATATATGATCAAGCCAATACATAGCCTGAATGAAGGAAAAAGAAGGAAAAGGAGTAAAAGAAATAGAAAGAATAAAATAAGACTGGCTAATTTCTCAGGCATATTTTCTGCCTCACATCCTAAGGAATAAATTAATTCATTCAACAAACACAAAAGTATTAAGATACTAAAGTCGGTACATTCACATGCTAATTCAGGAAGCACAGAAAATGCATTTCATTAGGCTACAGGCATTGGAGTCTGAGTTTAGCTGTCCATTTAGTGTAGTTTATAACATATTCAATAAACTTGTCTGAATTGGAGCCCTAAATTCAAATATTCAATTTAATTTTTCTCAGCAGTACTCAATTTTGGAAACTACAGTTATTCATTTTTAACTCTAATATGCTTTAAAGTTTGATTGTATGTTATCATTAGCTATATAAGGATTTTTACATTTTGAGTTTCCTTCTTGACCTTTCTGAGAATCACATTTAGTGAAAAAAATAAGGCAGTAAATAAGATAATATGCAAAATGCATCTACTTGTATAATCCTGCAAAAACTCAGTATAATTTTGCACATTTTACCTGAGAATGAGGTCTATGGTGAAATTCTTAGAGTTTTTTTTTTAATTGTTGAATACGACTCTGCATATCAAGAATAAACATTATAAATCCATAGAATGACTTCAAAGAGATTGAGAAATAAAATATCAAGACCTTTTCTTTTTTCTTTTGGAAAATCTTGCAATTTTAAATAACATAGCAGACATCAACAAACATTTAGGAGTTTGGACTACTCAGTTCATGATATTATCGTGACAACTATCTTTAAAACTGAAAGTAAGGATAAAGATGAACAAAAATTTAGGTTGTAGACTTTGTAAAAGGATCAAATCCTTATTTGCTTTTAAATAAAAATTTCCCAGTGGACAAGATTTGTGCATGAGATCTCTCTGGACAAGAAAAAATTCCCTCCCTATTGGGTTTTACCTCTCTTTTTGCCTTCTAAATGTTTCCTGATGTTGCCATGCCACCCTGATTCTAGAATCTTTCTGCTTCCCTTGGCTGCTGGCTAAAAAGTGGCAAAAACTTTGCATTCCTTAGCAGTGCAGGAAAAGCAATTTGAAATGCTCCAAGAGGTTTTAATAAGAAAACAGAGGAAAACAAAAATAACATGAAGGCTTTTCAACTCCTTCAATCATTTTTCAGTGATAATAGGTGGTGTTCTTTTGGTTTGAGCAGTTCCTGGTACGATGACTAGGAAAACCAATCCATCTCAGTTTTCCCAGGACCTGTCTGATTTTAGCACTTGAAAATTCCACATAGGGAGAAACCTCTTAGTACCCAAACTGGGGAGGGGGGAGAGGGTTGCTGACGCTACTGCCTATATTAGTTAGCTCAAAGCAAATTTATGGAAGGAATGATTTATTAGGGGTCATGGTTTAGAGGATCACAATCCATAAAGGCAGGAAGGCATGTGGCAGCAGAGCAAGCAGCAGGGCCCTTGGTGGATGACTTTGTGTCATAGTGGATCAGGAGCAGAGAGCAACTAAAACCATAGTAAACACGAAAGGCCTGCCTCTAGGGAACCACTACCACAAAGCAAGATCCCACCTCCCAAAGTTCCATAGGCTCTGCAAACAGCACCACCAGCTGAGGATCAAATGTTCAAACACATGACCTTTGGGGGAAAAATTATATACAAACCATAACACTGTCTACTGGTGGGGTGAGATATCCTAAAAATACTCTTTTTCAGACCTTAATTTTTTTCCTATCCAACTTTTCCAGTGTCCCTCTAGGCCACAGGTAATAAAATTGAATGAGGCAATTTGAACCTGAGATTGAAAGGGTCCCACTTCTTCAAATAAATTAGTTTGACAATCAGTAGCTTGTCAGTGATTGAGCCATAGATTAAGTGTTGCACCATATTCTCAACCTGTGCTCCTAGAAATAGATATCACCATATTCCAACAATAGATAGCTGCTACCACACCACTAACTCCTCAAAAGGCTTATCACAAGTATCACAGGTACTGATTTCAAAAGTAGACTGGATCTTTGGGTGGTAAAAAGACAGCTATTCAGCTGAGTACTATGTAAACTGTCAAAACAATATAGCTTTGAAAACTTCTTGACCCAATAATCCAGCATAATTCATTTTTTATAGACCCAACACACTTACACAGTGAGTAATTAGAGTTGGTAAACTGACTTTACTAAAATTAGAATTGCCTCAAATATGAATGGAACTTTTATAAATAACTTTTATTCTTTCTTAGTGTATAGCTACCTAGAAAAAATACAGCAAAGCATAGAGAAAAAAAAGAACCATCTTATTATATATGGATATATTGAGTTAACGTTTTATCATCTCTTCCTGATCTCTCTATATATACTAACACATATATGTGTATCGTATATATCATAGTGTATATGTAGTTTTCTGGTCTTTCTCACCTTTTTGGACACAATTGTTATAGACTGAATGTTTGCTCCTCCTTCCTCCTCCCTGCAAATTCATATGTTGAGGCTCTAACCTACCAGATGATGGTATGTGGAGGTGAGACCTTTGAGAGGTAATTAGGTTTAGATGGGGCTGTGAAAGGGTGCCCTCATCATATTAATGCTCTTATAAGAAGGGACCCCAAGCAGGGCCCAGTGTCGCACACCTGTAATTCTAGAGACTTGGGAGACAGATATAGGAAGATCACAAATTTGAGGCACTCTGCATAATTTAGCAAGACCCTGTCTCAAAAAGTGAAAAAAAAAAAAAAGGGCAGGGGGTGCAGGTCAGTGGTACAGCACTTGCAAAGCATGCAAGGACAAGGCCCTGGATTCAGCCCCCAGTACCACAAAAAAAAAAAAAAGGGACCCAGACCAGGTGCCAAAGCACCCGCCTATAATCCCAATAATTTGAGAGGCTGAGGCAGGATGACCACAAGTTTGAGGTTAGAGGCAATCTGCATAGCTTAGCAAGACCATGTCTCAAAAAGAAAAAGTAAAAAGGAACTGGGGATGCAGCTCAATGTTAGAGCACCTGCCTACGATGTGTGAGGTCCTGGGTTCAACCCCCAAGGACTGCAAAAAAAATAACAAAATGAAGAAGAGGCAACAGATCTCACATTCCCTCCCTGTCACGTGATGATGTTGTGAGAGGACAGGCATTTACAAACCCGTAAGACAGCTCTCACCAGGAACAAAATCAGCTGACACCTTGATCTTAGATTACCCGACTTCACAAACTGTGAAATAAATTTTTGTTGTTTAAGCCACCAGCCTGTGGTATTTTGTTATGGCAGCCTAAGCAGACTAAAATAGCATTTATTATACCACAAAAATTTCTCCACGATCAACATTCTTCAAACACAACATTTATAATGACCAGACAATCATCCATCATACAACATACATGTACTGTAATTTAACTTACCAAATCACTGTCTTAAATAGTTAATATACCTCTAATGCATGTTTTTGTCATTCTATTTTATTTTTTATTGGAAACTTTAAATGTACAACTTAATGGGTTTCATTCTGACGTGTATTTCATTGTGATATTTCCATATATGCATTCCATTGTACATTGCTCACATTACTTCCCCCTTACCCTCTCGTGCCCCTCCTCCCCCATCTCTCACTCCCTCACAATGGCCTCCTTTCTACTTGTATGTCTTTTTGTGGGAATATTTATCTATATATGTGCATCCTGATTTTGATTCAAACTTTTTTCTATAGTGATCTTTTTACATTCTCAGCAGTATTACATGAGTAATCTGGTCCATTTACATTATTGCCATCCTTTGGTATTATTGGTATTATTTCCTAAACTATTAAAGTTGGGCTGTTTACCTTGAGGTTGACCTCTCTCTCATTCCTCACTCCTTGCTGGCCCTCCTCCCCCTCCCATATTCTTCCATCATCCCTTCCTTTTGCTAGATCTCTTACTCATTCTTTCCACTCATTAAATTGTCCCTTCTATGCTAAGTTTACATGAGCTTTTTATTATATTCCAATTTATGTATCAGATTTTTCCCTTCTTTTATGTTTGATTCAGCTCCCACATATGAGTGAGAACATGGGGTATTTCTCTTCTTGGGCTTGTGTTCATTCACTTCAGATAATTTTCTCCAATTCCACCCATTTTGCTGCAAATGACATTATTTCATTTTTTTGATGGCTGAGTAGTATTCCATTGTGTATATGTACCATAATTTTTTATCCATTCTTCTGTTGATGGGCACTTTGGTTGATTCCATATCCTTGCTGTTGTGAAAAGTGCTGCATTGAACATGGAGATGCAGGTGTCTCTGTGGTATGATGACACATCTCCCTTTAGGTGTATTCCCAATAGTGGTATAACTGGGTCATATGGTAGATCTATTTTTAGTTTTCTGAGGTACCTCCATATTGATTTCCAGAGTGGTTGAACCAATTTCCAACTCCACCAGCAATGTAAGAGCATTCCCTTTTCTCCTTAGCCTCACCAGCATTTGTTGTTATAGAGGACCCAGAGATACATCAACACATCTATAGCCACCTGATTTTTGACAAAGGAGCAAAGCAGGTAAATTGGAGAAAGAATAGCCTTTTCAATAAATGGTTTTGGGAAACATGGATATCTGCTGCAGAAAAATGAAAACAGACCCACATCTCCCAATATGCACAAGAGTTGAGCTAGGCATTATGGTGCACACCTGTAATGCCAGCAACTGGGGAAGCAGAGGCAGGAGGATCGCAAGTTTGAGGCCAGAGGTGGTCTTCATACTTTAGCGAGACCCTGTCTCAAAAAAGTAAAAAAAAATGGGCTGGAGGTGGCAGCTCAGTGGTCCAGCAATTGCAAAGCATGCAAGCACAAGGCCCTGGGTTCAACCCCCTATACCAGAAAAAAAATGCACAAGAGTTAACTCAAAATGGATAAAAGACCTCAACATAAAACCAGAAACTCTAAAATTAATAGAAGAAAAGATAGGCAATACACTCCAACATATAGGCATAGGAAAGCATTTCCTTAATAAAACTCCAATTGCTCAAGAAATTGCAATAAGAATAGGTAAATGGGATTATATGAAATTTAAAAACTTCTGTACAACAAAGGAAACAATCAACAGGGTCAAAGAAGTCCGCATTGAATGAGAGAAAATCTTTATGTCCTATACATAGGACAGAGGACTAATTTCCAGAATTTTTAAAGAACTCAAAGTAAATCTCAAGAAAACAAATAACCCTACACACAAATGGGCAAAGGAACTGAACAGAGAGTTTTCAAATGAAGAAGCTCATAAAGCCATGAAACACATGAAAAAATGCTCACTATCCCTAGCCATTAGGGAAATGCAAATTAAAACAACTTTGAGATTCCACCTTACTCCAATAAGAATGGCCTAGAACAATAAAACAAATAACAACAAATGCTGGTGAGGCTGTAGAGAAAAGGGAACCCTCTTTCTATTTTCTAAAAGGACAACAATTTTGTTTAGGAATATACTCTTCCTCTAAGTGTCGATATGCAGCCACATGTCTCAAAGAGAAATGACATCTCTACAGTTTCCAGGAATAGACCTGACCATCTAAGAATAATACAATTCTCTTTCCCAATGATTGGTTCAGAAATATAATAAATATATTTTCCTCTCATGCCAATATGTGTGCATAAATCTTTATCCACAGCTCTGATTATTTCATAGGATAGAATTTCTGAAGGGAATATCCTGGGTGAAAGGGTATGAACGTGCTTAATAGTCTTTACATCTGTCGCAGAATTTCTTCTGTGCAAGGTTGTATCAATTTACACTCCCATGAACAGTATGTCTGCAGCCATAGCACGCTGACATCAGATCCCGCCTGATTTGGGGAGTTAAGCAAGGTCAGCCTGCTTAGTCCTTGGATAGGAGACCACCAGGAATGCCAGGTGTTGCAGTCTAGGGAGAGGACCTGTCAATCCACTCCCAAAACAATCATCCCTTGAAAACCCTATGAATAGCAGAGTAACACTGACAATAGTGCTGGGCATGGCTCAGTGTTTGTGTGTGTGTCATTCTGTTGTATATAGGGTCCCTAGAGTTGACCTGACTCTACAGCACCTAACAACAATCAACAGTATGAGTGACAATTTTGATGTGACTTTACCAGCATCAGATATTATCTTTTTAAACTTTTTATTGATATGGTGGAGAAATAATGGTACCATGCTATGATATCAATGTATGTCTTTGTTAAAGGGGTTGAAAATATTTTTATATATAATATTTGTTTGTTGTTTGTATTTAGTCATGCTACTTGGCATTTGGCTCAGTTGGTAGAGTGCCACTCTGCACTCTCTGAGGACCCAGGTTCAGTTCCCAGCACTGCAAAAACAGGAGAAGAACATGGCAATCCATACCTATAGCAATCCTGAAGCAATTAACCACTGAAAACCCTATGAGGAATGCTATGGGTCGGACCTGACCTGATAGCACCCAGAAACAACAACAACATACATTGTCTATTCATGTCTTTGGCCACATTTTCTTGCTATTTTCTTAAGTGAAATTTGGGGCTAAGTAGTCATTTTTAAAAGTTGACTATAATATACTTTTAATATTAATATCTTCTGGTTTGGATGAAAAGGCATATTATTACAGGACAAAAATTGATCCTGTTTTTTTAGGTCATAAAGTAAAAACAATTGAAACACACTAAAGACACAAAAAAATTCTCTTTAAAAGAGGTTCCTATCTGTGGAGTTTTGGAAAATTCATGAAAGAGTTTAATAGGTGCAATCTAAATTCACATGGAATCTTATAACTATTTGATTTCAATCATCAGTACTCTTAGGTTATCTAACTGCTCATTTTAAAGCTACATTTATGACCTGTTCAGCAATATTTAGGTTTCTCTCTGCTGCCTTAATAACCCACTATAACTTCCCTCACATAACCTCTCACTAAAAATTGTTTTATGTCAGGGCTTAGCAAATTTATTATCAGCTTGAGAAAAATGTTGGTGTGTAAAATTAAAAATGAACTCCAATAATAATACATGCTCAAGATATAGAAGGCAATACTTGTCCATTTTTATTCCGAAAGTGCCAGTTTTCAGTGTGTCTGCAACCTTGGAAAATAGCATGATTCAATCTTTGTTATTAATGTGTTCAATTATACTATTTTATATAGGTTGGCATTAGCAAGGTGCTCTCTTGAGAGAAAACAGGAGACATGATGAACAATGCTCATTTCCTCACTGCCAAGCTCCTCCTATGATTTTGGGTTGGAGAGAGGAGTGTTGGAACATATGCCAAGTAGCCTACTTTGTCCCAGAAGTCATCATGTCAGACAAAAAATCTGAATAACATTTGGGTCTGGCCTTGTATATAGGACAGGTGGAAACCTCCTTGGTGTGATTAGCAGGTTGCTTCCAAGCAAGAGCACAGAAGCCAGGAACCATGAGGGACAGTGCTTGGGTCAGACAGGCCTGGTACTAAAGATCAGCCCACAGACCAGGCAGTGTGGTTGCCATCACTGAGATTTGGAGGCAGGACTTCAGTGGCCCAGGAAGAGCTGGCAAGGGCTACACAAGGTACCAGGATCAGAGAAATAAACAAATCCTGCACACTGGAGCACACAGTGGTGGAGAGAAGTTCAAGTGAAAGAATATTGAGTCACTCTCAGATTTGACTTGCAGCAAAGGAGACTCAGTCAGTAATAAGGGAACCCAGCATTTTCTCTGGGCAACTCAAATTCCAGGTCATGTGATGGGTAACAAATCTCTACAAGCTAGTCTTAGCAAAAGAAAAGGGTAAAAAGGGTTATCAAGACACAAGTTCAGAAGTTCAGGAAGAAACTGGAAGTAGGAATAGGAAAACCATTGGAAATGAAGGCCATGTTTGGCCTTTCTGCTTCTCCTTGTATATATGCCACATTCTCTCTCTGTGTGTGTGCTTGTTGGTTACTCAGTCTACTTAGAATGTGGCAGCTGCTGGCTCCTGAGTTTATGTTATAGTCCAACCACACAGACTGTGAATCTCTCTTTATCGCCCTCAGTCTATTATAACCTCTATATCTCTATCTATCCCCAATATTTATTTAATGATTGGCCTGGCTCTTGTGCATTCAGCCGTATTCATTGCACGTATAGTCACAGTAAACAGATGGGACTGTGGGGAATCAACCCTGGTCTGTTAGAGTTCTCCACAGAAATAGAATCAATAGGATTTAGAGATAGAGACACAGACAGAGATGTACGTATGTGTAGATATACATGTCCTGATACATGTATATGTGAATATATATACGTACATATACAACTGGATTTGTTATAAGCAATTGGCTCACATGATTATGCATGCTGAAAAGTCCTGTGATTTGACATTTACAAGCTGGAGACCCAGGAAAGCTGGCACTGTTGTTCAAAGGCCCAAGCCCTGGAGAATTAATGGTGTAACTTCTAGCTCATGTCTAAAGGCCTCAAAACCTGGAGTACTGAGGGCATGAGAAGATCAAGCTTCCATGTTAAACAATCAGTTGGAAAGAGATTCCATCCTTCTTCCACTTTTTCTTCTATTACGGTCTTCAACAGATAGGATTATGGCCATTCCCACTGGGAAGGGCAATCTGCTTTTCTTTTAGTCCATCAATTCAACTTTAATCTCTTCCAGAAACATCCTCACAGACACACTCAGAAATAGAGTTTAGCCAGATGTCTAAGGGTCATACAGCAAAATTAAGTTGACACATAAAATTAGACATTGTATTTGGGGATTAGGGTGATATGAGGAAGGAGCACAAGGGGCAGTGAGGGGGTTATTATGAGCTTCCTAAGATAAATTCTAACTCACATAAGAATGGAGAGGGGATTGTGAATACACTGCCTGTCCATGTTCAGGGTGTTCTTTGAACTATGAAACTGACTATTGTGGAGGTAAGGACAGTAGAAGATAGTGCTGACATAGTTCCTCTTGGGGTTTTTAGCTGTTTTTTCTGCTTTGCAATGCTGGGGTCTGAACCCAAGGCCTTTCATATGTTATCCAAGTTCTTTCCATTGGGCTACAACCCAAGCTTCATGTCGTTGTTGTTGTTAGGTGCTGTCAAGTCCAACTCATAGCCACCCTATGTACAGCAGATCAAAACACTTCCAGATTCTGTGCCAGGCACATGATCTTATTTATGTTTAAGCCCCTTGTTAGAGACACTGTGTCAATCCATCTGGTGAGGGGTTTTCCTTTTTTCATTGACTCGCCACTCTCCCAAACATAATGTCCTTCTCCAGGGATTGGTCTTTCCTGACTACATGTCCAAAATATATAAGATGCAGCCTAGCCATCCTTGCTTCCTAGGAACATTCTGGTTGCACTTCTTCTAGGACAGATCTGTTGGTTCTTTTAGCAGTTCATGGTATATTCAATAATCGTCTCCAACACCATAATTCAAAAGCATCAATTGTTCTCCTGTCTCCCTTATTCAGTGTCCAGCTTTCACAACCATATAAAGCAACTGAAAATACCATGACATCAGTCAGGCACACCTTCATCTTCAATGTGACATCTTTACTTTTCAATACTCTAAAGAGATCTTTTGCCACACGTTTCCCAAAGCAATGTGTCTTTTGATTTCTTGACTGCTGCTTCCATGGGTGTTGATTGTAGAACCAAGTAAAGCAAAATCATGGACCGACTCAATCTTTTCCCCATTTGTTGTGAAATTGCATACTGACATAGTTGTGAGGATTTTTGTTTTGTTGATGTTGAGTTGCAATCCACACTGAAGGCTGTGTTCTTTGATCTTTATCAGTAAATGTTTCACATCCTCGTCACTTCCAGCAAGCAGAGTTGTGTCATCTGAGTAACACAGGTTGTTAATGAGTCTTCCTCCAGTCCTGATACCAGATTCTTCTTCATAAATTCCAGTTTCTTGGATTATTTGCCCAGCATAGAAATTGAAGAGATATGATGAAAGTATATAGCCCTGATGCACACCTTTCTCAACTTTAAACCAGGCAGTATTTCCTTGTTCTATTTGAACAACTGCCTCTGGGTTCATGGACAGATTCCTCATGAGTATAATTAGGTGCTCTGGTATTCCCATTCTTCACAATGTTTTCCATAATTTGTTATGATCCACACAGTCAAATGCCTTTGCATAGTCAATAAAACACAGATAAACATCTTTCTGATATTCTCTGCTTTCAGCTAATATCCAGCTGACATCAGCATTGATGTTCCTGGTTCCTTGCCTTCTTCTGAATCTGGCTTGATTTTCTGTTAGTTCTCTGTCTATTTATTGCTATATTCACTTTTGAATGATTGTTAGTAAAATTTTGATTGCATGTGATATTAATGATATTGTTCAATTGTTTCCACATTTAGTTTGACCCCCTTTCTTGGGAAAAGGCACAAATATGGATCTCTTCCCATCAGTTGGTCAGGTAGGTATTTTCCAAATCTGTCGGCATAAATGTGTTAGCACCTCCAGTGCCGCATCTGTTTGTTGGAACATCTCTATTGGTATTCCATCAATCCCTGGTGCCTTGTGTTTCCCCAATTCCTTCAAGGCAGCTTCTCCTTTGTACTTCAATATCATTGGTTCCTCTTCATATGCAACCTCTTGAAATGGTTGGTCATCTACCAATTCTTTTTTGTATAATGACCCTGTGTATTTCTTCCATCTTTTTTTTATGTTTCCTGCATCATTTAATATTTTCTCTGTACTGTCTTTCACTATTACCTCTTGAGTCTTGAATTTTTATCTAATTTCTTAAGATTGAGAAACACAGAGTATGTTCTTCCCTTTTGGCTTTCTGTCTCTAGCTCTGCACATGTCATTATAATATTTGTTTTTGTCTTCTTGAGCTGCCTTTTGAAATCTTCTGTTTAGTTCCTTAATTTCATCATGCCTTCCTTTTACTTTAGCTGCTTGACATTCCAGAGTAAGTCTCAGACTCTTTTGACATGTAATTTGAGCTTTCCTTTTTTTCCTGTTTTTAAAATAACCTTTTGCTTTCCTCATGAATGATATCTTTGATATCATGCCACAGCTCGTCCTGTCTTCTATTATTTATATCTAATGCATTAAACCTGTTCTTGAGGTGGTTTCTGAACTCAGGTGGTATATACTCAAGGTCATACCTTGCCTCTCATATACTTCTTCTAATTTTCTTCAGTTTCAGTTTGAACTTGCATATTAGCAGTTGGTAGTCTGATCAACAATCAGCACCTGGTCTTGTTCTGACATTTGATATGAGCTTTTCTGTCATCTCTTTCCACAAATGTAGTCGATTTGGTTCTTATTTGTTCCATCTGGTGAAGTCCATGTGTATAGTCACTGTTTATGTTGTGAAAAAATGTATTTGCAATGAAAAGGTCATTGGTCTGACAAAATTCTATCATGTGATCTCCAGAATTGTGTCTGTCACCAAGGCCATATTTTCTGACCACTGGGCCTTCTACTTTGTTTCCAACTTTTGCATTCCAGTCACCAGTAATTATCAGTACATCCTGACTGCATGTTTGATTTATTTTAGATTGCAGAAACTGGTAGAAATCTTCCCTTTCTTCATTTGTGGCCTTAGTGGTTGGTGCATAAAATTAAATAATAGTTATATTAACTAGCCTTCCTTGAAGGAATATGGATATTCTTCTATCACTGACAGCATTTTACTTCAGGACAGATCTTGAGATGTCTTTTTTGATGATGAATGCAACTCCACTTCTCTTTGTCATTCCCAGCATAGTAATCCATATGATTATCTGACTCAAAATGGCCCATGTCTGTTCATATTTAGCTCACTGATGCCTAGAATGTCAGTTTTTATGTGTTCCATTTCTCTCTTCATGATTTCTAATTTTCCTAAATTTATACTATGTAAATTCCATGTTCCAATTATTAACGGATGTTTACAGTTGTTTCTCCTCATTTTGAGGACTTCCACAACAGCAAAAGTAGCTCCCAGGGACTTACTCTATTTCTGTTATTTAGGTAGACTCTACTCTGAGAAGGCAACTCTTCCCCAGTAGACTTTTTGAGTGCCTTCCAACCTAGGGGGCTCATTTTCTCGTACTACATCTGACAGTGTTTCTTTGCTATTCATAGGATTTTCAATGGCTAGTATTTTGTGAGTGGGCTACCAGGTCATCCTCCTAGTCTGTCTTAGTCTGGAAGCTCAGCTGAAATCTGTCCACCATTGGGGACCTGTTGGTGTCTGTAATCCTGGTAGCATAGATTTCAGCCTCATAGGAACATGCAAGCCCCCACAGTACAGCAAACTGACAGACCTTTGTGGGGGAGAAAGCATAGAGAGCAGAAAAACAATAAATTTGTTACCTAACAATAAGCATTCAAAATTGGCATTATATGAAACTTATTTTTGCTTGTGTTTACAAAATGCATACAATGAAAATATGATATCTTTAAAGCCTACATACTGAATTGTTTTTCCATTAGTATACACATGGTGTGATAAGAAATGCAGTCTTTCATTCTTACCCATTCCAGAGCAGTTGTTTTATTTTTTAAGCTATAAAAGTAAATAAGATAGTCTTGGTTTTTACCATCCCTAATTAGGATTTTAATTTTTATAGCAAGTTTTGGGAATGGTTATATTTTATTCTTTCTAGTGAATTTTTTCCCTTTTGCATTTCAAATAATTAGGTTTCTTTGGAAGCATACACTGATGTCAAAATAATCCTCTGGAGGGCTAGGAGCGTAGCTCTGTGATAGAGCCTGTACATACCATGTACAAGCCTTGGGTTCAACACTAGCACCAAAAAGACCCTTATATGATTCTAATGGAGAAACTGGTGATGCCAGTGGCAAAAGATTGATAGGATATATTCTCTATTCCACCTGTTGTAACTTACACTGACTTTTAAGTTAAATTGCAAATGAGACCCAAGAAATATAGACAAAGAGGACAAGTAAATTTCTCAAGAGTAACCCCATATTCACAAGGTGCGAAGTCTTGCAGTTATAGGTGGTGGGGTGGGGAATGTGGCTCAAGGATAGAGTGCTTGCCTAGCATGCCCAAAGACTTGGATTCAATCTCCACTACTGAAAAAAAAAAAAAGTCTGGATGTTTTAGATTAAGGTTTTGCCCAGTGAACTTACAATAATAATAATAATAATAATAATAATAATAATAATAATGAATCTGCAAATTCCCAAAGATATGACCACCCAGGAGAGTTCAAATACTGAATACTAAATTAGAACTATGCCTTTGATTTTGATTATGATTTTTTAAAAAGGATATGGTCTTTTATTATTTATTTGTAGTTCATTATTCAGTCTAATTATCTTTTGAGGTGCTTTTCTAAATTTAAAGAAAATACCATAGTGACAATTCTATTAAACAAAAATTTCATTCTAAAGCTCATTTGAACCTTTTGCCTATTTTTTATTAGAAGGTTAAAAACTTCTTTAGAATGAATGCACACTTTCCATCTGTAAGTATAGTTTTCAACTTTTCAAACTCTGAGGCTTTTTAGCCCTTTAAAATCCACCTCTGGATTGAATATCAATCTCTCTCCTTAAGGAGATAAATTGTGGGTGCTTTCTTTTTATGAGGCAATAACTGCAGCTCCTACTAAATAAACTTAGTGGCTGAGGTATTTATAAGAAATAAACTCAAGGCTAAAAATCTAAAGGATTTTTTAGCCTAGGATACAACTTTAATTGGGTATTTCCAGGAGTACACTCACAGGTTAACTCTATTATAATGAACTGGTATCTCTCTCCATCTTTCCAATTTTTTCCTCAAGATCCTCTTAAGGGTCCTGTCTACGTTTCTGGAAGGTGGTTCTAAAAATTCTGCAGTAAATTTCTCATGTGCTCCACACAATGTTTTACTTTTCTACTGACAATCCTGAATCCTCTATGGGACCCACTACTTGCAAAGTCATCACATGGCTTTCAAAGAAAAAAAGAAAGGGGATTGGCCCTCTTCTCCCTCTACCACAAAAAGCATGCAGAATTCATTATTTAGATCAATTCAAAATTATAGTCATATGATAAGGACACAGGTAAAGGATTGTAAAGCAGCCCATTTAGCTCTGTTCTTTGGGGAGATTGTGGTTTGGCAATTTATTGCCTTACATTATTTCTGAAATCCAGTTTGTTACCTATGTAAATAAAAGAGGGTCTCTGTAAGTAAAATGAGTCTCTGGTTATTTAATGCTACATCATGAAAAAAAGACTGAACAGATTTTTACCAAATTTATAGAGCATGTGATCAGATGTATATTTTTTTAAAAATTAGGTCAGAAGGGTACACACATGATTCGTTTTGAAAGGTCATTGGGATGCACTTCAAAGGGACAAGTACATGTCTTCCAGAATCGCTGCAGGCTTTCAGATGTACAGGTATGATCAAATTACTTTGCACACATCATCTGTATGTCTGTAGCATGAAGAACAGCAACAATTGTTTATTTGACAAGAGTTACTGATTCTCCAGGGAACTGTTGAGTTGGCCTTGCTAGGGATACTGTACAATACATGAATCTATAATCAATTCTAGTACGTTATTAGAAATGGATATCATATCAGTTTCTTTTTGTTTCAATACTATAAGCATTCCTTTGATTGGGAATTTAAAGAGTAAAAACTAATTTATTTTTTTCTTTTTATTTCAATACTGTATGCATTCCTTAAATTGGGAATGTAACAAGTAAAAGCTAATTTATTTTATGATACAATTTCACTGAAGCAGAAATACATGTGTTTATGAAATGAACTATTATAACACAATAAGGTTTCTAGTTATTAACTGTTTTGAATTAATTCACATCCTATAGCAGATGCAATGTCCCATCCATATCCCATGGGCCCAACATGAAGGTTACCAGTAACTTCAGTGGATAATTTCCAAAGGACTTCCTTCTTTTTTTTCTCTCTCTTATTTTCTTTTTCTTTTTCTTTTCAAGCTGGTCTTGAACTTATGATCCTCCTGCCTCAGACTTCTATGACACATGCCACCATACCTGGTGAGGACTTCCTTCCTGAAGCACTTGTGTCTCCTTCTCTGTCCAAGTGTGCTACAAACCAGAAGTGCCAGAGAATGAGAGACTATATGAACAATAGTCAACCACTGAGGTAGAGGAGCATGCCACCTTCCTTGCCCCTTGGTGGGTCAGTTCTGAGACATGTTCTACAATCTACACAGTCTCTTAGAGAGTTCCCAAGGGAATAAACCCACACAATAGGGAAATCATTAATATAACTTTTATCATCTATTCTCCTCTGCCTACCTCCTCAGTTTCCTGGGATCCCTTTCCAGATGAGCTTAAATGTATTCAAAACCTTCTTTCAAGTTTTCTGTGGGGGAATCCAAACTAAGATAAATTTAAAGCATTGGCAATTTCTTATCTTGGTAACTCTCTCTCTCCCCTTCCTCCTTCTTCTCTCCCTCCATGCCTCCTGCTCTATATTTTAACAAGTTTGATGGTTAAAATCATGAGCGATTGCATCAAGCAGGCCTAAACTTCCCTTCTAATTAGCTGTGTATCTTGGGGGAAGTGAATTAACACCTCTGAGCTGCAATCTTCTATATATGTAAAACAGAGATAATAACAGTACCTACTTTGTGTCTTGTGTCTATTAAATTTGATAATACATTTAACACAGTGCCTAATACTGACTTTATAGTAATACCTAATAACGCCTGCAGCCATAGCACTGTGGCCTCCAGTCCCATCAGATTTTGGAAGCTAAGCAGGATCTGGCCTGGTTAATACTTGGATGGGAGACCACCTGGGAACACCAGGCTTGGGAAAAGGACCCGGCAACCCACTCCCAAACATCAATCGCCATTGAAAACTCTACAAATAGCAGAGAAGCACTGACAATAGTGATTGCCTGTTGTCCATAGGGTCACTATGAATCAGATACCGACTCGATGGCACCTAATGACAACAACAACAATAACAAGTAATAAATGTTAGCTGTGTTTACTTGGTTTCATAGCAACCTATTTTGTTCTAAAAGATTTTTAATATGTCTAAATTTATCTGAGATAATTAATTACGCTTCATGTGAGCTCACAAGGGAGAGAAGTGTCTCCTCATTAAGAATGATACGGCAAGAAAGACTTGGAAGAACTTTCCTTGTCAGGATCCTGCTTTCCTACATCCCTGTCATTTGCTGTCTCTGTTGTGGGAAAGAAAAGAGATGCTCTCACCCTGCTCACCTATCCCTAGGCAATATGAGCCACACCACTTCCAGGGAGGCCTCCCCAGCCACTCTAGCAAAATGGGCTTTCCTTTCTCCCAACGATGAGAGGTACCACCACTGTCTGTGTGACTCATTGTAATGTACAACCATGTGGAAGATCTCCATGGTGGTTGATTCAGGTGTTAATTGGGTAGGCTATAGTAGCCACTGGAGAAGGAAGGACGTGGCAATCCACTCCTCAAGCAATGCTGAAAGAATCAGCCATTGAACACCCTATGAGGGCTGCTATGTGTTGGATATGATTTGATGGCACCCAACAACAACAATAACAACAACAACAGCCACATATATGGTCAAATATTATTATAGGTGTTTCTGTGAAAGTATTTGTTTGGATGAGATTGGCATGTAAATCAGCCAACTTTGGAGCAAAGCAGATTGCTTTCATCTGATCATTTTAAGGCCTTAAATGAAAAGACTGATCTCTTCCAAAATGGGAAGCAATTCTGCACACAGACTGCTGGTGGGCTCGCAACTATGCTCAAACCACAACTATTCTGTGGCCTCAGCCCACCAACTTACTCTACAGACTAATAAGCCATTACAATTGTGTAAGCCAATTTTTTAAAAATCTCTCTCTCTTTACATATATGTATGTGTGTGTATATACACTGAGGGTGTCAAAAAAATGTATACACCCTTGGGATAAAAACATTCCATTTTGCTGTTTTAAGAATGTGTAGTACTAGCCTCCATTTGATTAAGGCCATCTTTTGAGTAAACTTAATACTACATATTGCTATCATAATTCAACTTCAAAAAATGACACATAGATAACTTCTCTTTAAATATGTATACTTTTTTGGCACTCCCAGTACGTGTAAATATACTTTTTTGGCACTATTTGTATGCATATACATATATAAACACATACCTAAATATATGCACATTCTATCGGTTCTGTTTCTTGTTGTTAGGTGCCATGGAGTAGGGTCCAATTGACAGCAACCATATGTACAATATTTGAAACACTCTCTGTGAGGCCCGGTACTATTGTGCCAGGCCTGGTACTATTGTCAGTGCTTCTTTGTTATTTATACGGTTTTTGATGGCTGATTATTTCAGGAGTGGATTTCTGAGTCCTTCTCCCAAGCCTACGGTACCTGGTATTCCCAGGCAATCTCTCAGCCAAGGATTAACCAGGTCCAACCCTGCTTAGCTTCTGAAACCGATGAGATCAAACTATAGGGTGGTATAGCTGTAGACCACAAATAACTTAGTCATCTAAAAAGTAATGTGAAAAAGCGATTGAAAGGGATCAATGGAGAAAGACATCTTCCTAGAGATGTTAGGGAAGCCACATTCATCTTAGGTTCTGGATGCTGGCCAAGAAGTCCACCTGCCCTCAAGACACAGGATAGAGAGTGCTTTAGTGTGTTGTTGTTGTTGCTGTTGTTGTTAGGTGCCCTTGAGTCAGGTCTGACTCATAGCAACCCTACGTACAAAAGAACAAAACACTCCCTGACACTGTGCTGTGACTGGCAATATGTCAGTGCTTCTCTGCTATTCACAGGGTTTTCAATTGATGAATGTTTTGGGATTACTTGAGGAGTGGGCTGCCAGGCCCTTCTTTCATATTTGTGGCGATGAGGATCACAGATGGGGATTCAGAAAGTGTAGAACAGCACTCTGCCAACTGAGCTAAACCCAGTCCCTCTATTTCTTAAGCAAAGTCTAATAAATTTTTATGAATATTCAAAATTTACTGTTGTTTAGGAAATGGTATGATAGAAATCATCTTTGAATGGCATTTAAGAACATATTTACTAATATTTGACATTATTTATTTAAAAAATTTATTTTAATTTGATAAAATACAAATATTTAAGACAATGATACTATACAGCAATATAAAAAATTACTTTTTCTCCAGAACTTTTGAGGAAAGCAAACATCTCAGGATCAGGAAACTCATTAGACCAATAATAAAAACAAAATCTATTGTCTATAACTAAAAACACACAGGCTATGGATATTATGAGACAAAAACTAGATAAAATGAATTTGAAAACCACAACCTTGGATGTCTGTGATGAGTGAGGAATCTAACGGTTTTAACCAAGGAAGTTGTCTTTGGGATGCTCTGTTCTCATCATTGCAGAGTGTGAATGAGAAACAGGCCTACAAGATCACATAGCTGGCAATGGGCAGTGCTTTAATTAGAACTTGGGCTTTAGTGTTCTTTATATCTTAGCATAGCATTTCCCTATAATGCAGGTGAACTCAAGGGCCTGCCAGAGGCTGAAGGGTGCCCCTGCTATTGCCAGTATTGTCCCTAAGAGAGACTGCAGCATAGTTCTTTCCGAGGCAGCTACCACCTACCACCTCTGCACTCAACCCCTCACATGCCTGCCGCCAAATTCCTGAACCTCCTAGTCCTCTGGATTCTTGGTGTCAAACACCCACTGGTTCTGGCCAAGTAAGGCTAAAAATATCCAAAACAAATTTAGTCTTAGGATATTGGATAGCCCACTGGGCTGGGAGCATAGCTGGACAACAGGCTCAAAAACTAGACAGGAAGCAACAAGGTCTAGCTACAGTCCAAGTCACATCACAGTAGCTACCTCCTTATGATGCTGCCACTGGACACTCACTGCCACCCTGCGGAAATCCACATTCCTGGGCACTACCATAAGCAACCATCTCAGGCCATCCCCTGAACTTTGCCCTACATAGGAACATGCAGTCAGCCACAACAAGGTCATACCCAACCCCCCTTCATCCTGTGCCTGTATATACTGGCTGCCAGAGAGGGAATATTTACCACTCTACAGGTTCAGTTGTGGGAGGCAGGACCTTCTTTTTTATATAAGGAATTTTCACTAGTGTATTTTGATGAAATCATTGTCTTTGGTAGAAAATACAGAGATTAAAAGTACACATAATTTTCATAGTTGAAAATTGAACTGAGCACATTATGATAAATTGCTAGCAGTACTGTAGCTGTTCTAAAACCTTAATATACTCAGTGTCAGAGCTCCTTAATAGATGTTTGTTTCTTTTCATACAACCCACAGTGTAGATTAATAAAGTTTCAACTGTGGATTGAATAGGAACTGTGGAGTATGATAGGAACAAATTATATCAAAAATTAAATTTAAAAAGCAAAATGTGAGTTGGGCATGGTGGAGTATACCTGTAATCCCAGCAATGTGGGAGGCAGAGGCAGTAGAATCACAAGTTCAAGGCCAGAAGGCAGCCTGTGTAATTTAGCCAAACTCTGTCTCAAGAAGAAAAATGAAATACAGGTTGAGAGTACAGCTCAGTGGTAAAGAGCTTGCAAAGCATGTATGAGACTGTGGGTTCAGTACTCTAGTACTAAATAAATAAATAAGCAAATAAATAAATAAACAAACAAATAAACAAAAAGCACCAAGACAAAAGGCTGTAATCCCAGCGATTCAGTGGACTGAGGCAGAAGGATCCCAAGTATGAGGCCACAGGCAGCATGTGCAATTTAGCAAGACCCTATCTCAAGATAAAAATAAAAAAGGGGCTGGGGGTACAACTTAGTCATGGGCCACTTGGCCAGCATGCATGAGGTTCTGGGTTCAATCCCAGTTAAAAAAAAAAAGTGAAGTAGAAAGTTTTTAAATTTCGCAAGGACATTACAAAGATACTATGCTATCATGTACTCTTAATTGTTATTTAAATGTTTGATGTACATTTATTTATGCTCTAAAAGTGCTTGTAAATTCCTTTAGGGCTTAAGGCAAACTGTAACGTGTACTATTTTCTTAATCCCCACAGATCTAAGGTATTCTGTGAACAGTAACCAGTTAATGGGTAAATAGCTAGATGGCTGACTAAATGAATATGTACATGCACTATGCACTGCTTTTCCAGAATAGATTTATTCTGATCTGCAGTTACTTTCTCACTTGTTATCATAATGAGAACACAGGGCCATGAGGAAGAGTCTGTGGCTTTAAAACGCTCTGTGGGTCTCCCTGAAGTTGGGGTTCCATCTGGTTTGATTATACCAAATATACAGACCCTTTGCCTCAGATTCATGCCTCATGAGTTCCTGCTTAGTCATGAAAGACAAAGCAAACTCACACTCTAGGGTGATAAGAGCAACCTCTGGACATAGATAATTGAGAGTCATATCAAAGCTCCAGCAAAAACAAGAGCTGAGACCTTAGGTAAATTCTTCACCTCTCTGAGGATTAGCTTCCTTGTTTGTACATGAAGATCATAATAGTGTCTATTCCTGAGAATTAAGTGAAGGGGTGAACAATGCCTGGCCTCTGGCAAGCACTCCTGAGAATACTAATCATTTTTATCTGGGTGGTGCCCTGGTAAAGATGCTGCACTGCTGCTGAGCTCATAGTTTCCATCCCTGGTGGCCCAGTTGATTTTGCTCTGAACTTTTGGCCACACCTCTTGTTCTGTGCTCAATGCAGGGTAAACAATGAAACCAAAGCAGGGTGGAGATTTTGGTTCGAGGCATAAAACTGTAAATCTGGCATTAGTTTAGGTTTTAATATGTAGGAATAAAGGCATTACTAAAACCATTCTATATATCACAGAGACAACAAGGCAAATGGAGATGTGGGATGCTCTTCTGTATGATTGAAATATTATATGATTAAGCATAATTTTTAAATCTATTTTCATGACAGTTGAGCTGCTAATGCCATTTTGTGTTGCAGCCAGTGTGGGATATGTTTTATTTTGATATTTATGTAAAGATGTCCACAGCCAACTAAGACACTTCCAGTTTTACTTATTGTTCTCTCACAGATGCTCAAAGATACATATAGGCAGACATGGTGATAAAAAAATTTGTATGATAGGCCTATGTTTCATACACACCGTCCCCCACGATTGGACCAGTTAAATAATTTATAATGCATTGATGCTGTAGAACCCTGTGTTCATAACAAATTGCCAGGCAGCATCTATTTCTGCCCCTTTTTATGTTTCGGCCCACAAGAAGAAACTACTTTTCTCAAAGTCTCTTGCAGCTGAGTTCCAGATGAGAATCTGCTTCCACCAACGAGAAACACGTGTGCAAGACTTGGACCTTGGAAAATGGATGCCTCCTTCACAGTGAGCTGCCAACTCACTGGTTGCAGGTGGACTCAGCATTCCAGTGTCCTTATAACCCTGAAGCAGTTGCCCAGCTCCAGCAGTGTCTTGTCATCAGCTTCAGGAGAAAGGAAGGCAGTAGTGGGGCTCAGGATGGGGAAGCAGCAGTAGTTTGCTGGCCTCTGGGTCACAGTGGTGTGCACTTGAAATCCATATCCAGTGGCAGATCCTCGTCTCCTGATCCATGACCCCATACAACAATTTCATAAGTACGTAATTTCCTGCTTTATGTCCCTTTCTAGCTGAAGTACCTAGAGTGGCTTTTTCCTGCACTGAATCCTGACATACCAACACTATATGGATGTCAAGAATTAAGAACACTATATGGCTATTGAGCTGGGATTTAGCTCAGTGGTAGAGTGCCGCTCTGCAGTCTCTGAGGTCCCGAGTTCGACTCTCAGCACCACAAAAACGGGAGAAGGATGTGGCAATCCACTCCCAAGGCAATCCTGAAGCAATCAGCCATTGAAAACCCTATAAGGGTCACTATGAGTCAGACACGACTCAACAGCACCTAACAACAACAACAGCATATAGCTATTGAACAGTATTCAAGTTTATAGCATTAGAGTCAAAAATAAGAGTATAGTATGTGAAGTATATTTTCATTTTCAAAGAATAAACTATGTGTATATGTATAATTTGCCACTGTGGCATCAGATCTTGGAAGCTAAACCGGGTCAGGCCTGGTTAGTACTTGCATGGGAGACCACCTGGGAACACCAGGTGCTGTAGGCTTGGGAGAAGGACTTGGCAACCCACTCCCAAAAAATCAGCCATTGAAAACCCTATGAATAGCAGAGAAGCACTAACAATAGTGTTTCACCTGTTGTACATAGGGTCACTATGAGTTTGATACTGACTCAACAGCACCTAACAACAACAACGGGTATAATACATACACATATATGTTTACATAAAGAAAAATTTAAGGTTATATAAGTAAATAAAATCAGTGTTTGCATCTGGGAACACAACACTTAAACTGTTGGCATTATGATTTTAAATATTCTCATGAAATACATGGTTTGTGATTTAAAAGTTTTAAAATTATAAGAAAATGTCAAATTTCTGCAACAATTTGAAAACATAAAAATACTATTAACCATCAACCTAACATAGGATTATTCATGTTTTTATACATTCCCTTTAAATCTTTGGGTTTTTTTGTTTTTTTGTTTTCTGTTTTTTTTTTTTTTTTTTTTTTTTTTTTTTTTTTTTTTTTTTTTTTTTTTTTTTTTTTTTTTTTTTTTTTTTTTTTTTTTTACAAGATACATGCATATACAACTTTATAACTCTTTTTTCTTGTGAGTTACCATGTGTCAGGAATTGTTGTTATTGTTAGGTGCTGTCAAGTTAGGTCCTATTCATAGCAACCCTCATAGAATTTTCAATGACTGTTCGGGGGATTGTTTGGGGAGTGCACTGCCATGTCCTTCTCCCAGTTTTGCGGTACTAGGGATTGAACCCAGGGCCTCAGGGAGCACAGAGCTTTACTCTACCAACCAAGCTAAATCCCAGCCTATATGCTAGGCATAGTGATTAGAAATTTCCTTGACTCATATTTCTTTGAAACTAAGGTGTTATTGATTGTAAGATGTACTAATACGTTACATATCACTAAAAAAGAACGTTTTTTAAAAAATGAAAGGGTCGGGGGTGTAGCTCAGTGGCTCAATGCTTGACTGAAATCCTACCCACTAAACATAAACAATTTTCCAATTGAGCCACATTGTCTCTGGAAGTTAAGCAACTTCTGTCTAAAGTCAACAGGAAATCCCTGACACATTCATGCTTGACCTCTTAATGATGGTTCTACATAAAGCATGAGTTGGTCACACCAGCCTCTCATTACTTTGAAATTTTTCTTCAGGGCCAAATATTTATCAAATATCAAATTTAAGCCCTCTTGCTTTGCTTCTGTGCCTTTGTCCATGCATGACTTTTGTTTGTATGCTGAATAATAATGGAATTTTAAGGAATTTTAAATGACAATTAAATTCAAATTATGTAGTATCACAACGTATATATTACAGTCCATAATACAACCACACGAACAGCAATAGCCAGGGACACAAGCAATAGCAGTTCTGTAATAGTAGATATCATCAATTGTAAGTCACAGCCCAATTCCAGAGCTGTTGAAATGTGAAAAAATAGTCTCCTTAGAATATGTGAAAGTAGTGTTATTCATTTGATCCTCAAATAACCTTTAAGTTAATCTTATTATTCCTCAGAAGAAAAACAAAGAGGTTATCAAGATTCAAAGGTATTAAGAAGGAAGTTTTTTTATTGTTTTTATCTTTTACTTTTCAAATTTTATGTTTTGTGTTTGTGAGACAGGGTCTCACTGTGTAATCCAGGTTGGCCTTGGACTAGTGTCAATTCCTCTTGACCCAGCTTCCCAAGTGCTGGGATTGCAGGTGCACACCACTACCCCCAACTAGAAGCAAAGCTTTTTATTTTTTATTTTAATTAGTATACAGCATAATGGATTTCATTATGGCATTTTCATACAATTTTATTGCTCTTTTTCATGCCCTCATTCTCCCCTTTATCCCCTGTCCCCTCCCAGAATTCCCCTCCCCCATCCAGAGTCTCTCTTTTACTTTCAATTCTCATATGTATAGATTTATTTGGGGGGGTTATTTGTTTGTTTTCAAAATTTAGATGCTGCATATGACAGAGAACATGCAGTATTTGTCTGAGTCTGGATTATTTCACTTAATATGATAATCTCCACTTCTATCCATTTTTTTGCAAATGACATAATTTCATTCTTCTTTATGGCTGAATAAAATTCCCCTGTCAGGTGTAGAGTTAGCAGATTTTCTCCCATTCTGTGTACTTTCTCTTTACTCTATTAGTTTCCTTTGCTGTGCAGACAAAAGCAGGTCTTTTTAAATGCACTCTATCTGGTCCAGCTCACAGTCTTCACTGTAAAGCTATGTTGTGTCCTTTTGGTTCTAAGACTTTTCTTTTATTACTACATAATATTCATAATTATGGCAACTTAATTCCATCAAAAGGACAAATGAGAATCTAATGGACCATTGTCAAACATTAGATGAGTAAATTGCTTCCAATTTTTTATCATAAATTACACATCAATTAATATATTAACACACAGGGCTTTTCACAGCCCCAAGGGATATGTATTTAATATAAAAACAATACTCATTCTAGAACATTTGAAAAGTACAGAAATTATTAACAAACAAAATGGCTACTATAATCTCATCATCTCTGGGAAGTCATTGCCAACATGTTCATGAACTTTTAAAATTTGGCTCTTCTCTCTCTTAAGAAGCCCACATCCATGTTTTGGATGTGTACTATGATTCTTTCTTAGGCCTCCATCTCTATGTGCCTGCACTTCACTCTGAAATGTCTACTATCCCTTACCTTTACCTAATAAACTTCAAACTGCTTCACTCTAACATTAAATAAATAAATAAATAAATAATTTCCCATACATTTTTTTTACAATAAGATACATGCATATGCAACTTTATAACTATTTTTTCTTGTGAGTTACCATGTGCCAGGCATTGTTGTTATTGTTAGGTGCTGTCAAGTTAGGTCCTATCCATAGCAACCCTCATAGAATTTTGAGATTATAATGGAACTACACTTCTATGTCTTCTTTATTCAGTTGGCATATTATATTAGTTTCCTTTGGTTGCCATAATAAATTACCACAAACTTTGTAGTTTAAAATAACAAAGATTTATCCTCTCAAAGTTCCTGAGGCCACATGTCTGAAATCAAGGTGTGGGATGGCTGCCATACTCCCTTTGCACAATCTAGGGGCAGATTTGTTTTGTTGCCTATTCTAGCTTCTGATGTGCCAATGTCTTTAGCTGTGGCCACAGCACTCTAAACTCTGCCTCCATCTTTACAATGACTTCTCTATGTATCTTTATCTTCTCTCCTTCTGTCTCTTATTAGAACACTTGGCTCTGGATTAGAGCTCACTCAAGTAATCTAAGGTGATCTCATCTCAAGATTTTTAACTTAATTTCATCTGAAAAGACCTTTTGTCTAAATAAGGTCACATTCACAGGTTCTGGGAATTAGGACACAGACATATCTTTTTGGGAGGCACCATTCCACCCACTGTGAGTATCATAAACATTCTCTCACATTATTAAAAACTATTCACAGAAATTTTTAATAGTTGCATAATATTCTAGCATGTTTACCTGATATTCTGTCATGTTTACTCAATTACTGTTTATTTAGGTTCTTAAATTTTTCTGGTATAAACAATATCTTAACTCTTAATATTTGATTTAGATCAGATTCTCACAACAGAAAATACTAATGTAGAAGGTATGGATAATTTTGCAGCTCTTTATAGATATTGCAAAATTGTTTAGATTGTTTCTTTTCTTAAGGATCTAACAATTGTTGCACAGTATGATATCCCCTTTTTTAATTTAATGGAATAATCAAAGTGACAATGAGGAAAGGGTGGAAGAGAGGACTGCTTCAGGAATGGAAAAGGACAAGGACGTGGGAAGAAAACTCTTCAGAAGGAAGGCTTACTAATCCCAAACTTATTCAAGTGGAAATGGAATTTCTGCCAGTTTTTGATCAAGAGTACACAGAATACTGTGGGAGAGAAACAGGCAGCTCTGCCCATCTTCTGGGGTAATGTGACAGATCATAGATGCTATACTGTGTGATGGCTGGGTCATGAAGCCTGAAAACAGGAGGATCAAAGGCAGAAATGGGGTGGGGGTTACTAGCTAACTGATAGACTAAAGGAAGTATTTGAGGCATCAACTTACACCTGTCATTGTGGCCTATGGAGAGAAGGTATACAGCTAGTGCCTATTATCTCATTAATGACTGATCCAAACATGGTGCAATCATAAACATAAATGCAGAGTATAATAACCAGCTATGAATTAATTTTGCTCACCCCCTTTGGCACCTCAATGCATTCTCTTCAAAAGTTGTTGTTGTTGTTGTTAGGTGCCGTCGAGTCGAATCCAACTCATAGCAACCCTCATAGGGTTTTCAATGGCTGACTGTTTCGGGATTGCCTTGGGAGTGGGTTGCCACGTCCTTCTCCCATCTTCAAAAGTTAGATGCTCAAATTAAGGGAAACCAATTCTCTATAGTTAGTAATATACAAAACAAAAGACATCAACATTATTTGTGCTGCTTTAAAAATAGTGCAGCTAGATGGCAAATGAGGATATGGTTCTTTGTCAAGGTCTTGTGCTATATGTCTATCACTCTCCCAAAGGAAGCCACATTTGCTTCTGGTCAAAGTAGAACTGAGAGATTTCTGATGTCTTGGTGAGAATTTCATTGTGTCACAATCTGAAGAGATTGATGATTCAATTGAGTTGCATTTTCCTGTTCATAAAGGACTCCATCTTCTAGATTCACATGGATAATTTGAATATATTCAAATTATTCAAAACAAATAATATTATCATTAAGACAGTACATGGCACCACTACAGAGTTTAATGGCATCTGAGAAAAACTGAGGTTCTGAGTTGGTGAACTACTGAATATGGTGAACTACTGCTTCACCATAAAGAACAGATTTTCTGAATAGGAAATAGAATTCAAACTGATCTGGATTCAAACACTAGCTTTGGCTGCCTTTTCTATGTAGTACCTGACAATTTTACTTACCTCTGAGATTAAATGTCTTCTTCCTTAAAATGAAGATTGTAAAGTTTATTTTAGACAATGGTTATAGAGATTAGAGACAGCATGTGTAAAATTATTGCACAGCCAAATTACCTTATATAAGAAGTTATCCTTACAACAAATTAGGCAGGGGAATGGCCAACTCAGAACCTCAGTTTTTCTCAGATGCCATTAAACTCTATAGTGGTGCCATGTACTGCCTTAATGATAATATTGTTTGTTTTGCATCAGTGATGCAAAACAGTTAAATCTAAAGACTTCCCTATGGAGATGTGCATTCTCCTTTTCTCCCATTTATGCAAGGAAAACTTTCTGGAGTGAGACATAATGACAGAGTTTATTCTTAAGGGTAGATCTATACTTGTACACATCAAAAGAATGATGCATTATTCATAGCACATTGGAGAATTAAGTTGCCATTGATGCTATAGCCTTTTAAATAAAGTAAATAAGAACATGAAAGATAAATTGATATTTCCAGAGTAGCACAGCTTAATAAAGTGCAACATAATTAGCAGAATTAGCAGACCTACTCACAGTGCTGATAATTCTGATACCAGAAAGATCTACTGATATAGGGAACATCAATGAAGAGATGTTAATCTCTTTCAAATTGTCAAGTGAAATTATATCTTCTTACGTTAAAGGTTTTCAAAATATGTTTAAGTTATTATGTGTTGCCCTAAGTGTGCAAAATCTTGTGGAATATAGAAAAGTCTAATAGTCCTTTTTAGAAGTAAACCTTGAAGCTCTTTGGCAGAAAGGGACTACTGACATGTGCAACCCAATCAACCATTTAAGCAACTGACTGCTTTGATAGCAGCTGAGGATTCACATACCATAAACTTCTTTTTTTTTAAATTGGAAATTTTTAATGTACACCTTAATGTGATTCATTCTGACATGCTTTTCATTGTGACATTTCCATATATGCATTTTGTTGTACATTATTCATATAGGTTCCCCCTTATCCTCTTGTACGCTCCCCTCATCCCACCCCCCTCCCCCATCAAAGACTTCTCTACCATTTACTTGTCTTTTTATACCATAAGCTTCTTAAGGAACTCCAGAGACAGGAGATCCAAGTATAGGAGTTCACAACTCCACAGCTGCTTGAGATCAGAAATGTTGTCTTGGATATATTTGTGCTTTATATAACCCAGAACCTAACACAGTGTGGCTAGAATATAGCTGATGCTCAATAAATGGCCTATCTAGTCAGGCAGCTTTTTCCATTGTGGGGCAGTGCCACTGTTTGAGAAGTTCTTCACATATAGAACCTAAAGTAGGTATCTTAAAGTATTTGCATTTCTGTTCTAGTCCCCTAGCACTTTCCATTATGTGAGATTGATTTATTAGATAGAAAAAGGAAGCATATTAAGCTTATTAATAATTTTTTCTTTTGACAGGTGATCAGCTGGGGTTTATAAGATGCCAAAAGGTGCAATATCTGGAAAAGAGAGCAAAAATGTATAAATGGGGTATTTTTGTTGTACTGAGCTTGGAATAACATAGTCATTTGTTTTCACTGAGATGTTATATATCAGATATATTTTTATTTTGAAGTGGCTAATGATCTTCTAAACAAATTAGGTATATTATTCTAGTTTATTCATGAACTAGGGATCTAATTTTAAATTTCCTGACCAAAATTGAGAATCAGATAAGTTCAAGTCAATGGAGAACATTAAAAGTGTGAATTCACTTTTTATCTCCATTTTTATGATAATTTTATTATTGAGCTACTATCATAATTCAAAATTCTATTAGCTCATTGGTAGAGTGCTTGCTATGTGTCCTGTGAGGCCCTGGCTTTGATCCCCAGAACCAGAAAAATATGGGAGAAGGACCTCGAAGCCCACTCCTGAAATAATCAGCCATCCAAAACTCTGTGAATAACAGAGAAGCACTGACATATTGCTGAGCATGGCACAGTGTTGGAGAGTGTTTCATTCTGTTGTACATAGGGTCACTATGAATTGGACCCTACTCGAGGCACTTAACAACAAATTATCAATAGAATAACATTTTTGACAACCAAATGAATCTTAAAGGAAAAGGTATTAAACTTGTATTAAGCTAGACCTCATACACTGAGTTTTATAATACTTTGTAAGCAAATATTTACTAAAAGTTTTTCCCCATAAGATGGAATTAATTTATAAGTTTTCTTCTTCTTTATTTAGGAAGCAATCTTTTCCTCTAGATTTAAAAGGCTACCTCCAAGAGAAAAATATACTTACAAGTAAGGAAACAGATTACAAAGTATCTCATTTTTCATTTATTTGGAAAAACATGTAGTTGACTTACCAAATAAAATATGAGAGATTTTTCAGTCTTGGAAAATGTTCTCCTACACTTAAAAACAGCTCATATTCTCTATGTTTCCAAGTATATAAGACAGCCAAATTCAGCCTGAACTCTCTTTTACCTTATAATTCTTTGGCTTTTAAAGCTTATAAAAACCTCTCTAACATCAATTAAATCAGATATTTTCTTGAATACTGTATGGTATCATGCTATCTGGTTGCAGATACTAAAATGAGCAACTGGCACTCTTGGTCAAAGTACCTCTTTCTGTCAACTGTACTATGGTAAATCACTCTTGGTAAATACTTCTAATTCAATTTCCAAAATTTAAACCATAAATAGAACATATTTGTTCTATACTTAGCAATATTCCATGACTTCCTATTTATTTCAATTCTCAAATAGGAGCTTTAATCTATAATTATTTTCATTATTATTATGATGATGAATATATCTTAAATAAAGCTTAAATTCTTTTTCTTCTCATTAGATGTATGTGATCTTTTGCTAATAAGCCATGATTATAGTCTTTGAAGCTCTTCTTTCCCATACTTACTTTTCCCAGTTATTTGAATAATGCTTATTGTGTTCCATAATTTAATAATATTTATTAAACTGTTATTATTGTGACTTTTTACAGAGAAGATATTGTAAGAATGATTTTTTAAAAGCATAAAATATGTGAGTTGAAGGAATTAAAAATGCAATAAAAAGAAGAACGACTTATAAAAAGAAAGAAGCTAGATTTAATTTACTGAACTGTGTTCTTTTCTTTAGGAAATTATGTACCTTTCTTATAAGACCAGTCATGTCTGACCATGTCAGAAATAGGCTGATTCAGGGATTGGCTCATCTAGAATGGGGAGGAAAATGGCTCCTAGTTACCTAGTATATTACCTGTTCACCATGAACCCGGGCATTAATTTTCATTGCACATTTCAACTAAATTCCTCAAAAAATTTCTCTGTTTCTTATGATCGCAATGATTTCTCTCCTTTGAGAGTTGTGATCCAAGGTTAAAGCTTACTGTTACCCTAACCTTCTTATAAGTGTTTTGGTAAATGGCACCTGTCTGTCCTTAAATATTAGGTAGGAGAGCTATTAGGAAGGAAAGCCAGGAGGATGGCAGACATAAATATCTTTTCCTCTATTGCTAGGACAAGGTGACCTGGAAGACAGTCACTGTATTAATGTTAATGAGGATAAACAATCCCTGAAGCAAGACAGAGATAGTAGAGACCACATCACAATGTTTAGTTGGAAGCACACCAGGCTCCGTGGCTCTGTGGGTGGAATACAGAGGTGAAAGAGATAATCTGTCTCCAAGAAGCTCATTGTCATGCTTCTTTTTTTCCTGTGAGAATAAGAAACCCCTGTAAAACTAGGGCATCACTATGAAATAATGCATAGGAACTCCTTGGAGAGGGCCAGTTGAGTGTTTCTCATGATAAGAAAAGTCAAGACTTCGTATGTGGAAAAGCAGAATTTTTTTTTTATATATATACTGAGGTTTATACCCAGGGCTTCATGCATCCTGGGCAAGTACCCCACCACTGAGCTGCACCCCCACCTCCCCTTTAATTTTATTTTTATTTTTATTCTGAGACAGAGTCTTGCTTAATTGCCCAGGGTGTCTCAGGCCTTGAACTTTCGATCTTCCTGCCTCAACCTCGCGTAGCTGGTATTACAGGTGTGTGCCACGGCACCCAGCCTCTCTTTTTACCAATTGATACCATTCATCCCCAAACTTTTACTACTAGACTTATCAAATAACTGGCACACCAGAGCCATCTTTATTTTTTTCTTTTTTTACTCCCTTTATTAGTAAATGATGATGGGGTACAGAGTAATACAGCATTGGCTTTTTCTATAATGCAACCATTATATCACTTCTGGCTACACTTTCATCAACTCACAAGGTTTATGGAGCCTTATGGCTAATATGTAGTAAAACTCAAATGTGTAGTTGGGTTATATTCCCCTATTTTTCCAATGTTCTCATGAAGTTGGGTTGTTTACAATGAAATTATCCTCTCCCCATTTACCCCTCTACATTGACCCTCCTCCCTATCCCACCTTCCACAATCTTCGCTTCCTTCTCTTAGTTCTCTCCTCCTTCTTTCTACTCTTTATATTGTTCTTTCTTCACTAAGTTTAATTGTACATTTTTTATTCATCAACTCGTGTATAGGATTTTTCCTTCCTTTAAGTAAGATTCAGTTCCCACATATGAGTGAGAACATATGGCATTTCTCTTTCTGAGCTTGTGTTCATTCACTTAAGATGATGTTTTCCATGTCCATCCATTCTGCTGTAAATGACACTATTTCATTTTTTAATTTCTGAGTATTCCATTGTGTATATGTATCATATTTTTTGTGCATTCTTCTGTTGATCGGTACCTTGGTTGGTTCCATATCCTTGCTATTATGAAGAGTGCTGCATGGAATATGGAGATGCAGTGTCTCTGTGGTATGATGACTTGTCTCCCTTTGGGTATATTCCCAGAGGTGGTATAGCTGGGTCATAAGCCATCTTTATTTATTTGCCACTTTCTTCCTAAACTTCTTGAGATTACCCAGCCAGGTAACTTCTCTGAAACTACATTTTTATCACTTAATTGAAATTACATTATCATAATTCCTTGGGTATTAATTTAATAGTATAATGTATGCAGAATAGCAAGGACATTACTAGAATGGGCTTTGGAATAAGGCAGATATAGGTTAAAGTCCTGAATCTACTTGCTAGCTAACTCTGTAACCTTGAGAAAGCATCACTAAAACATCATCTGTGAAATATTGTTATTGTTGTTAGGTGTCATTGTGTCAAGTCTAACTCATAGCAACCCTATGTGCAACAGAACAAAACACTCCCCAACTTTATGCCAGGCACATAATCGTTTTTATATTTAAGCCCAGTGACACTGCTGCAGCCACTGTGTCAATCCACCTAGTTGAGGGTCTTCTGTATTTTGTTGACCTGCCACTCTCCCAATCATGATGTCCTTCTCTGAAGGATTGATCACTCCTGACAAAATGTCCAAATTCTGTCAGATGTAGTCTAGACATCCTAGCTTCCAAGGAGCATTCTGGTTGCGCTTTTTCTAGGATGGATCTGTTAGTTCTTTTGGCAGCCCATAGTACATTCAATGCTCATCTCCAGTACCATAATTCAAAAGCACCAATTCTTCTCCTGTCTACCTCACTCAATGTTCAGTTTTCACAACCACATGATGCAACTGAAAATACCATGGCATGAGTCAGGCACATCTTTGTCTTCAATGTGACAGCTTTACTTTTCAGCACTTGAAAGAGGTCTTTTGCAATAGCTTTTCCCAATGCAGTGTGTCTTTTGGTTTCTTGACTGCTGCTTCCATGAGTGTTTATTATAGAACCAAGTAAAGCAAAATCTTAGACAACCACAATCTTTTCTCCACTTATCATAAAGCTGCTTTCTGACCCAGCTGTAAGGATTTTTGTTGTGCTGGTGTTGAGGCATAATCCATATTGAAGGCTATATTCTTTGATCTTCATCAGTATGTTTCAAATCCTCTTCACTTTTAGTAAGTAGAGATAGAGATACTAAAATCTAGCTCATATCATCATGAGGATTAAATGATGTAAAATATGGAAAGCACCTAGCCCAGAGCAAAGCATGCTGTTAGTGCTCCATAATTTAATGATTCAGTCTTTATTTCTCCTGAGATTACTGTATCATTTCTCTGTTATCATACATAGAAAAAATAAAGTTTGAGTTAACCTAGGACTTATCATAACCTATTGTAACTGAGATATTACTATAGGATCAGAACAGAAAGCCCCTAAATAAATCCATATAAATCTAGAAACATAATATATAATCAAGGTAACATTATGGATCATTGAATTAAAGATGGACTTTAATAAAAGAGGCAGAGAAAACAGATTATCTATACAGAGAAAAAAATTGACTTTTTGCTGCATAGAACGACAATTTCAAATCAAATAAAGGCCCACATTTGAGGGAAAATACAAATATTCTGAAGTAAATGAAAGAGAGTAACTTTATTATTTTGGCATAAGGAAGAATTTTTAAAAATGTGAAAAAAATTATGATTGCCATAATGTAGATGTTGAATGTCTTCCAAAGGCCCAGATGTTAAAGGATTGGTCCCCATGGCAGTGATCTTGGGAGGCAGTAAAATATTTACAAGGTGGGGTCTTAAGCAAGGTCATTAGGTCATTGGAGGTGTTCTTTCCAAGGAAACCGTGGAGCACTGATCTCTCTCTTTTTCTTTGGTCTGATTCAGGATGTGACCCAAACTGTAAATACTAAATGTTCACTTTATTTGTCTTTTAATTATATGGATATATTTAATGCATGCTTATGTGTATATACACATCACAATTAAATGCCATTATGAAACTATACTTTCTCCCTTTGTTAAAATAGGTTTACAAATGAAATACCATAAGCCTGCTTACATAAATACATTCAAACCCATTTCTGAAATTTAAAAAAGAGAAAAAAATATATTTAATTTACATATTAACAATATGTGTATATGACCTGTAAATGAAAATATTAGTAAATTCAATTACATTAAAATTAAAACATGTTGGGGCTGGGGGCACTGCTCAGTGGTGAGAGCATGCTCCACACACACAAGGCCCAGGATTCAATCCCCAG
Organism: Pedetes capensis; assembly: GCA_007922755.1. Classification (NCBI taxonomy): domain Eukaryota; kingdom Metazoa; phylum Chordata; class Mammalia; order Rodentia; family Pedetidae; genus Pedetes; species Pedetes capensis. The sequence goes on from VMDO01003843.1 coordinate 87,459, forward strand.
CACCAATAAAAAATAAATAAATAAATAAAATGCTGAATCTCAAAATGTAGAGTTCTACATAGTTTATATATTATATTTATACTAAAGAATAAGACTTAAAGCTAATTAGTATTTACTACCTAACTCTGCTGTGATTATTGTTTGCTTATACAATACACATTATTTGCATAATACTTCTATTTCCCCAAGAACCTGAACATTAAGCATCATATCTTCATTTTTTAAACAAAGACATCAAGTATCTGATGGGTTAACTTACTTGCCAAGTAACACAACTATTTAGAGGTAGAGCCAACTAATAGGTAAAGAGCTGCTTGAATTAGGGTCCTTCAGATTCCCAAATTGACATGATTTCCATATTACAGGATGGCCCTATTCCCCGTACTTTTATGGTATTTGGGCACACTTCCTATATGTTCCTCAGATACATTATCTGAGGAAGCTTTATGATTTCCAAGGAAGAAACGACATCAAAGCTATGGATGCTAGAATAAGTCAGTTATTCTAAAACTCACTTCTTAATGTGCAATATGAAGGCTTCAGCTATAGTTCCTTTAAGTATTAACAGTCTGTGCTATTTAAATAAAATTGCCATCACCTCTGGGTTAGTGATATTCCTTTTCTGAATAACAGTAGGAAACTGGAAGGTAGGTTAAACAAGAAGAAAATAAAATCATAAATATAAGCCAGGATTTTATAGAGGAAGCCCATTTTTCCTAATACCTGTTTGTTTGATAATTATTTTCTAAATCAAGGAATTTGTAAGCAGTCTAAGACAAATTTATGAAAAGTCTAAATCATATGATATTTGACAAAATATCTTATTATCAAACTAAATTCAGAATTCTTCAATCAAACTAAAAGTATAATATCGAATAAGTTGCCTTTGAGATCCAATCATAATGAATAAGGAATGATTTATGCTTAGTATATCATTTACTAAAATCTAAATGGCAATTCAAAAGTACCTAAAAATGCTTTTAAAATTATTTTCTTAAGAATTACAAAATAAATCTTCTTATCACTTGTTTAAACTTAATTTGCTGGAAAATGAACAGCTTAATAAATAAGCACTGGCATACTTCAATTTAGCCTCCATCTGAATACTGACAAATTTTCAAATAAGTTTGATGCAAATTAATTGTTCTGTTGATAATATCTACCTTTGATGTGCTCCATAGGCAATGCAGCTCTCATCTTATGAATGCTTGAACATTGTACATAAAATAGATGCAATTAGAAATAATTTCAGCAATGATGAATGGATGATCCCATTAAAGACTCCCCTTTAAATTATTTTAATCTCCTACTTGGCACTAAATTTAACAGGTATATACAGTTTATATACAGTCCTCCAGTGGTTCTGAAGCAGGGCTCATGTTGCCCTCTGGGGAACATTTGGCAATGTCTGGAGACAGTTTGTCTGGAGAAGAGGGAACAACTACCAAAATTTAATGGGTACAGAAGCCAGTGAAACTTCTAAGGAGCTTACAATACACAAGACATTTCCCCTAGCCCAAAGATCATCCAACTCCAAACCAAAATATCAATAATATGAAATATTTTCTCCTTTACTCCATAGGAGAAACACTCCTCTAGCAGGAACTAAAAATATGTATCAATATCTTTAATGGACTCACTAAAAGTTTTTGTCTCAAAAAGTTTGGGTTTAAGAAAGATAGAAGACAGACACCCTGGCATATGCTTGTAATCCTAGCTACTTGGTGGGCTAAGGCAGGAAAACCACAGTTTCAAGACCAGAGGCTCCCTGTATAACCTATCGAGACCCTATCCCCAAATAAATAATAAAAAAGAGGGCTGGACGGGTGGTTCAGTGGTAGAGCACTTGCCAACCATGTGTGAGGCCCTGTGTTCAACCTTTAGTACAAGAGGGAAAAAAAAGTAAGACAGAAAGTACACACACACATACACACACACATACACACACACACACACAGTGTATGTCTATACAGATAGTCTATATACACACGTATGAGATATGCTTTGGAAGTAATGGGACTGCTTTCTTAGCATGTGAAATTAATTGCCAATGGTTTACTCTTTATAAATTACTTTCCTAACAATCTCTCCCTGGGAATATTATCTATATCCATAGCCTCAATTTATATCTCTGTGATTATGACTTTCAAATATCTATTGCTTGTCCAGGCTTCAATATACTACTATAACCTTCTGATTTTCTGTTCTCAGTGTTGCCTCCATCACTCCCTCTGCACTCCCTCTTTGTTTTCCTGAATTACCCTATGATCCCAGTGTCTAACATCACACAATCCAATGGCTATAAAACTAGGAGATACCCGTTGTTAGTGCACAAATTATAATAGCTTCAATCCTGATTCCCAGAAGCCAGTCCTCATTAGCTTCTGAGAGCTTTCAGAGTTCTGCAACATGATGTATTGAGCAGGTCCCCAGAATTCTTGTGCCTCCTAAGGCTCTAAGGTTGCCATGTTCTCCTGAAAGATCATACTGACTGCTCAAGTGGGTGAGACTTTCTGTAGCTGATTACTGTTACCAGCACCATGGCTCAAGGAGGAGTTGGACTGCTCTCTTCTTTGCATCTCTTTCTGGAGCCCTGGACAAGCCCTTCATGAATTCCCCATGGCATAACTCAGGCTAGACTATAATGTTGACAAAACATCACAGCAGGTTTAGGAATTTAAGAAAAGAAGTAGGGCAAAATAGTTACTTACAACCTGCGCAGGCCAACTCCCATCCAAAGATGTTAGGTATCTCATTCCAAGCCAAATCCTGTCTGGCCATTTCCTCGAGGAACCTTTTCCCACCCCCATGCCTGGGTCAGGAATACCTTCTCTCTGATTTGGAGTATGTTGTATGTATCTCTGGCACACCTCTTAACATATTGTAGTGAAATTGTCTTTCTCTTTTTTAAGCTTGGAAGCTCCCTAAAGGTATAGGAAATGCTAACATCTCTACTATCAGGTACCTGGCACAAGATTTGCACCACCTAAAATCCTCAGTAAAGTTTAATTAATGTTGACTCAATATTTTCATTGGATCCCCTTAAAAAAACCAGGAAACCAGTATTATTTCCAGCAATATGGGTGGAAAGCAGTGAATCCACTTCACTGGAGACTAAGGTTTTAAAAAAATGAAAACTATGGTTATACAATAAACTGTAAAGTTTATCATTCATAACAACACAGAAATAAAACAACAAAAGGAGACATGAAAAGGGGGTTAAAAGGTAAGAGATATATAAGGTTTTGATTGTCTTCCTTATAGGCAAGATGTAAGGTTAGATTTTAAGCTGAAAAATCAAGTAATAAATGTATAACCATATTGTATGATTTAGAAGTAAATGTTAGAAGAATATAGAAAAATAATGCAGCTAATTAAGCTCACATTTTAGAGGGCAGAATATGGAAAATGGAAAGAAGGGGTGCGGTTTTAATGTGTTCATGCAATGGAGATTTAATCCCCAGTGCAACAGGGCTGGGAAGTACAGCCTAATGGAAAGTGTTTAGGTCAGGAGGAATGCTTGTGAATAGATTAATGTCATTATCACAAGAGTTTGTTTATAAGAGTGGGTTAATTATAAACACAGGTTCAGCCCTCTCTTCCCCTCTCTCACACACTATGTGATGACTTGTGCCATATTATGACCAGAAACAAGCCCCTGGTGCCTCCATCTTATATTTGAGATCTCTGGAACTAAGAGTTACATAAGTTTCTGTTCATTATGGATTATTCAGTATTGAGCCAGGCATGGTCATGCTCACTGTAATCCTGAGACAGAACCAGGAAGATTGCAAATTTGAGGCCAGAGGCAGCCTACATAACTTAGGGAGCCCCTGACTCAAAGTGAAAGACAGACAGACAGACAGAAAAAGAGAGAGAAAAGAAAGAAAGAAAGAAAGAAAGAAAGAAAGAAAGAAGAAAGAAAGAAAGAAAGAAAAAGCAAGCAAGCAAGCAGACAGGCAGGCTGTGAGTGCAGCCCAGTGGTAAGGCATTTGCAAAGTATTTGCTGGAACCTGGGTTCTACCCTCAAGTACCAGGGGTGAGGTGGGGTAGCAGTCTCAGATAATGTTGTTGTTAGGTGCCACCCAGTTGGGTCCAACTCTTAGCAAATCCTAAGTACAACAGAACGAAACACTCCCTGATTCTGTGCCAGGCACACACTCTTATTTATGGTTAAACCCATTGTTCCAGGCAGTGTCAATCTATCCAGTGGAGGGTTTTCCTTTTTTGTTGTTGTTGTTGTTGTTGTTGACCTGCTACACTCTCATACATTCATGTCCTTCTCCAGAGATTGGTCCCTCCTGACAACATGTCCAAAATATGTAAGATGCAGTCTAGCCATCCTTGCTTATAAGTAGCATTCTGGTTGCACTTCTTCTAGGACAGATCTGTTGGTTGTTTTTGAAGTCGATCGTATATTCAACATTTATCTCCAGCACCACAATTCAAAAGCATTAATTCTTCTTCTGTCTCCCTTATTCAATGTTCAATTTTCACAACCATATGATGTGACTGAAAATACCATGGGATGAGTCAGGCGCACCTTTGTCTTCAATATGACATCTTTACTTTTCAATACTTTAAAGAGGCCTTTTGCAATAGCTTTTCCTAATGTAATGTGTCTTTTGACTTCCTGACTGCTGCTTCCGTGGGTGTTGATTGCAGAACCAAGTAAAGCAAAATCTTGGACCACCTCAATCTTTTCTCTATTTATTATGAAGTTGCTTACTGATCAATTTATAAGGATTTTTCTTTTGTTGATGTTTTGAGGCACAATCCACACTGAAGGCTATGTTCTTTGATCTTCATCAGTAAATGTTTCAAATCTACTTCACTTCCAACTGAAGAGTTGTGCCAGCTGCATAATGCAGGTTGTTAATGAGTCTTCCTCCAATCATGACGCCATGTTCTTCTTTAATGGCTGATTGTTTGGGGGATTGTTTTGGGAGTCGGCTGCCATGTCCTTCTCCCAGTTTTGCAGTGCTGGGGATCAAACCCAAGGCCACAGAGAGTGCAGAGCAGCATTCTACCAACTGAGCTAACCTTCAGCCCATTCTGTTAATAGCAATATAAAACACTAAGATGAGGACATGGCTCACGATGGGGAAATGTGTACAGACACACGCATGCACATACACATCTATATATGTATGTGTAAATATCTAAAAGGAATGGAGAATAAAAATATATAAAGTTACAGTAGCTTCTACCCTAAATACAAAATAGAATGCAATTTTTTTACATTTTAGAAGGAACATACACATAAAATATAATATATAATATGTAGATTACATACTAAAATATAAAAACTAGGAAATATAAGGGACAACTATATGAATAAGTTTACCTATGAAGCCAAAATGACCTTCAGAAAGATTACGAAACAAGATCTAGTTAAATGCCATATACAAGAAATACAGTCAATATAAAGCACTGAGAATAGTTGAAAATTAAAAAGTCGTGTGTGTTGTGTGTGGTGGTACAAGCCTGTAATTGCCGTTATTGGGTGCCTGAAGCAGGGGGATCACAAGTTCAAGGCCAACCTGAGCTACATAACAAGACCCTGTCTAAGAGAGAGGGAGTGGCAAAGAGGTCATAAGGTGAAATGGATACAAGTAATTCATTCATATCACGGAAATACTACAAATGCTAACAAAAAACTTAAAATAAATGCAATAGAAAAATAGGTACTAGACTTGACTAAACACTTTGCCAAAGAGCATTTTTCATGAGCACATAGAAAAGTGCTGTAACTCTTATATTAACAAAATACAAATTAAAGCCACTAAAGCCCACCAGAATAGCTAAATATTAAAAAGACTAAAAATAACCAAGTTTTGGTGAAGATATGGGGATTCAAGAATTGTCATAAAATGTTGTTGGAGGTATAAATTAGGGAGCCTTTGGGGGAAAGTTTGTTATCTTCAGATTTTTCAAAAACATCTTTGATCAAAAGGAGTTAAGAAAAACGCATGGTACTTACGACAATGAACAACTACTAGGAACAAAATTAACTACTGGTTTTCTACCATGATATGGAGACATGGCACAAGGGGAAGCAAATAACCTATTCAGTCCCACTATTGATGTATACTAAATACTCCTACCACCTTGAGTCCTCATACATGCTATTCCCTAGGCCTGGGACACTACTTGAGTTTATCCCTCTCATCTTCCAGGTTTCAGCTGAAATATTACTTCCTCACAGAAACCTCTTCTTTCCTCCTCTTCCCTATCTCCAGCCCCTTCCAGGGAGTATCTCTACTATAAGCTCTCAAAGTTGTGATTAAGTTAACGTTGTGTAGTTTGTCTCCTCTTTCAAACTTCAACCAACGTTTCCTCTTCAAGTAAGTCATGAGAAGGACGGTGACCCTGACAGCTGATCAAGGGGTGGGCATTCATCTCTGGCCCAACTCGCAATATTACTGATAGCACGCTGTCAGTACTTATGAATGAATGAATGTACTTCTAGTTAAGTGAGTAACTTGGAAAGTGCTAGGGCACTAGAACAGAAATGCAAATGCTTTCAAATAACTACTTTGGGTTCTATATGCGAACTTCTCAAACACTGACACTGTCCCACAAAGGAAAAAGCTGCCTGACTAGGTAGGTCATTTATTGAGCATCGACTATATTCTAGCCACACTGTGTTAGGTTCTGGGTTATATAAAGCACAAATACACCTAAGGCAACATTTCTGCTCTCAAGGAGCTCACAACCCTGGACTTGCGAACCTGACATGACAGTCTAGAAATGTCAACCCTGACATTACAGTCTAGAAAACTAAGGCAAGTTAAGCAACTCGCCCCAGGTCTGGCGACCGCAGAGCCACGACGCAGCCCCATCCGCTTCCCGGGCCGGGCTCTTCGTAAAGCGGGGCGCCGGCCGCAGGTTCGCCCCCGTGCTCTGTCCCCCGCCTGTGGGAAAAGGTTAAGGGCGAGAGGGCAGCGCCGCGGGAGTCAGGCAATGAGGAGCAACGCAGGCGGATGCGGGAAACGGCAAGGGACGGCGGCTGCCCACAGGCGAACCACAGTCCAGACCTCTGAAACCGCTCTGACAGTCTTACACTCTATTAGGGACGCAGGGGCCCAGATGGGGAAGGCAAGAGACTGCGCTCGCCGGAGACAAGCGGCTACAGAGGCCGGACAGCAGGCCGCTCTAGGACGCGGGAGGATGCTCCTCTTGGTGGTTGGGTCTGGGCTGTCCCGGCCGGATCCACCCACCGTTGGGCGGGCCCGGGTCGGCCCTGAGTCTGGACTGGGCGTGGGCCCCGCCTGCTCTGTGAGAAGGTGTGAAGCGTGGAGCTAGTCTGGCTGGCTGTCGCCCCTCCGTGCACCGGCTGCCCGTGGAAACGCACTGATTTCTAAAAATTGCAGAGAACAATTCGGTCAATTTGTTTGCTTATTTACTTATTTAGCCAAAAAATCGACCTTCCTTTGTTGAGAGGCAAAACAATACACGATGATGACTGTTTCTTAATGTTTTATTATTTTCACCTGATTTCTTTGGCATTTCCTTAGTTTTGGTTTTAATCCCAACTCTTGACAAATAGGCACCTTTATGTGGTGGAAGCCTAAGAAGCCCCTAACTGCAGCTTCCTAATCTTTGGGCAGATTGTGGGATTAGGACTTCTTTTTTTTCCCTTTATACAGACCTAATAGGCTTTCTAAGAGATAAGCATAAGCGCCATTACCCACTCTGTAGCTAATTCAGATAGCTAATTCGGAAATTTATAACCACAGAGCTACCAAGAAGAGGGTCTGGGATTTGGCTCACTTGGTAGAGCACTGCGCTGCAGTCTCTGAGGTCCCGAGTTCAATTACCAGCACCGCAAAAATGGGGGAAGGACCTGGCAATCCACTCCCAAGGCAATCCCGAAACAGTCAGCCATTGAAAACCCTATGAGGGTCGCTAGGAGTCGGATACCGACTTGACGGCACCTAACAACAACAACAACCAAGAAGAGGGGCAGGGAGTTGCGTTATTAGAACTACAAACATCAAGCCAGGTATAATGGCCCTTGCCTGGAATCCCAGCACTCAGGAGGCTGAGGCAAGAAGATTGAGAGTTGTAGGCCAGCCTGGGCTACATAGGGAGACGTAACAAAAAATGAAAATAAACAAAAAGAACTACAGACTAAAGATGAGCAGTTCTTAAGGCTGAAAGTACTGAATGTGACATATCCCATGAGAAACTTGAGTTATTTTGTGTGAGGTAAATGGAAATGGTAAAGGAAAATGACTGGTATGTTTTTCTAAATGTACTACCATCAACTAAAAAAGAAACTGTAATGACTAGGTTTATTGAGGTGACATGCAATAATTCTTAAATGTTCTGCAATTAGAAGTTTCTATATTATGAAGACAATTTAGAGGAGTCTAGCAAGATGATGAAGCGTGGCTCCTTCATGTGCTTATTCTTGATTCAAAAGCCTTTTGTCAGCTCCCTAGGTCTTTAAACAAAAGCCTAATTTCACTTATTTTCATATAAGTACTCTTATAAATACCAATACCCAAATCAAATATTTCCTTGTGTTTAGATGGACATAAGTAGAAACATTCTTGCATGGATCAGCAAAGAGGTATAGATAATTTAACTAAACAGAAAAAAATAAGACAGTAGTAATAAAGTTGATGCCCCTGCCTAGTTAAGAACCCCAAAGAGTTCAGTTTTAGTTGGAAAACTTTAGAGTTAGTTCAGAATACTTATTAATGGGCTTATTATATTATCCACTTTGGGAATCTGCCTTGGCAATCTTTTATTCTTAGTGGCTTTCTCTAATAACTTCCTCATTTTATTGCTGTGTGCATAATGATATTCTTTAGTATATCCAAGAGAGTTTTTGATGTTGGAATATGCAATGACTCAAGTTTCACTCTAGCAGCTTGCAAGAGTGATAATGAGATGCTCTCCTTTTTACATTTATGCTCCCCTTCCAGGCGTATAATTTCATTTAAAAATTGATATTGTTCTTTTAGATTTTCTATTCAATAATGAAATGCAAAGTAATGATTGTTCCCCTAAGAACGACTCTTAAGTTTTCTGAGAGCTATAAATAAGGACTTTGCAGCAAACTCCCAAAATATCATTTGGGAATTTTAACACAATATGCTTGATAGCCAGATAAAAGGGAGCATTCTGAATTATAATGTGTAGATGAGAATCTATAATCTGACACTAAATCAGTAGTGATTTAGTGTGTGACAAATAAAATTACAGGAAAAATGTGAAGATCTGGTTGCCATCAAATTAATAGCACTCAACTCCAGCTCAGGGCTGGGATTTAGCTCAGTTGGTAGAGCACTGCGCTGCAGTCTCTGAGGTCCCGACTTCAATTCCCAGCACCGCAAAAATGGGAGAAGGACCTGGCAATCTACTCCCAAGGCAATCCCGAAACATTCAGTCATTGAAAACCCTAAGAGGGTCGCTATGAATCAGATACCGGCTCAAGGCACCTAACAACAACAACAACCCTAGCTCAATAGTCTAAGAATTACCTAGACCACAAAGACTGAAAACAAAAGAGTGCTTGGAGATGAGAATCTCAAGGAAAAAAATTCTAAAAACAATAATAGCAGTAAATAAGACTTCTTGTTGTTGTTGTTGTTGTTGTTGTTGTTGTTAGGTGCCATTGAGTCGGTATCCAACTCATAGCGACCCTCTGTACAACAGAGGAAACACTATTGTCAGTGCTTCTCTGCTATTCATAGGGTTTTCAATGGCAGATTGATTTTTGGGAGAGGGTTGCCATGTCCTTCTCCCAAGCCTACAGCTTCTGGTGTTCCCAGGCGGTCTTCCATCCAAGTACTAACCAGGCCTGACCCTGCTTAGCTTCCGAGACCTGATGGGATCGGATGCCACTTACAGGGTTTTCAATGGCTGAGTGCTTTGGGATTTCCTTGGGAGTGGATTGCCAGGTCCTTCTCCCATTTTTGCGGTGCTGGGAATTGAACTCGGGGCCTCAGAGACTGCAGTGCAGCGCTCTACCAACTGAGCTAAACCCCAGCCCCAAATAAGACTTATAGAACATTTATTAAATGCCAGGAACTATGATAAACATTTTATGAGTTATGCCATTTAATCCTCAAAATAACCCTATGAAGAAGATGGTGCTGTTATTACCCTCAGTTTACAAATGAGAGAATTAAGACATGTACTTTCCCCAAGGTTATACAGCTGAGAAGTTGTACAGCATTTCTCAAACTTAGGTTTGTCTGACTTTTAGAGGTATAAATAGACTTTTATGTCAGGAAGGGATTTTTTTTGTTGCTGTTGTTGTTGTTGTTGCAGTGCTGGTGATTGAACCCAGGGCCTTGAACACACTGGGCTAGGGCCTTACCACTGACCTGTATCTCCAACCCTTAGCTATGTGGTTTTTTGGTTTTGTTTTGCTTTTACTTTAAAAGATGATTTTATCCTGATGTGGTGGTGTACACCTATAATCCCCGCACTTGGGAGGCTGAGGCAGGAGGATTATAAATTTGAGACCAGCTTGGGCTACATTATGAGACTGTCTTTAAAAAAAAAAAGGAAAAGAAAAGAAAAGAAAGAAAGATTATCTTCTCCACTGTTGTGTCATTTTTCATGGACTTTGGTCATTCTTCCTTCAAATCATCTTTCTCCCTCTGAATCAATAGACCTAACTGGCAAGGCAACATAGATTAATGGTCAAGTGATGTTCTTTTCTTAGCTCATTCAGATTCAAATCACAACACCTATACCAGCAAACTGTGAAACTATAAATCACATATTTAAATTCTCTCCCTCATTTTTAATGCCTGGAAATAGAGATGACATTAGAACCTGCCCCACACAGTTTTTATAAGGCTTAAATGAGCTTGTGTATGTGTAAAAGCACTTGGTACACATCTGAGCATACAAGTACTTAGTATGTATTAGTTATTTGTATTACCCAATAGTGCATGTGATAAAGCTCTCTAACTAGAGCCTATTCACCAAGTTTGGTAGCACATGCCTGTAATCCTAGCACCTAGGAGGCTTAGGTAGGAGGATTGTGGGTTTGAGGTTAGCCTGGGCTACACAGTGAGACTCTGTCTCAAAACAAAGCAAAGAAGGAAGGAAGGAAGGAAAGAAGGAAGGAGGGAGAGAAAAAGAAAGAAGAGAGAGAGGAGAGAGAGAGAGAAGAGAGAAGAGAGAAGAGGGAGGAGGGAGGAAGGAAGGAAAGAAAGGAGGGACTAAGAACAGAAGGACAAGCCTAGGAAGAAAACAGAGCTCCAGCTGCCATTTGGTGTAGGAAAAGAAGGTGAAACATTGACCTACATTCCTCTTTGAACCTTATGATGAGTAGTTGCCCCAAGGTTGGAGAAGAAGAGGAGATGAACTAAAAGGTTATCAGTAACTAAATACAAGCCATAACTGCTATGTTGTTGTTGTTAGAAAAATTATCTGTATGTTATACCATTAGTGGGGCTGGGATTTAGCTCAGTTGGTAGAGCACGACTCTGCAGTCTCTGAGGTCCCGAGTTCGATTCCCAGCACCACAAAAAAAAAAAAAAAAAAAAAAAAAAAAAAAAAAAAAAAAAAAAAAAAAAAAAAAAAAAAAAAAAAAAAAAAAAAAAAAAAAAAAAAACAGGAGAAGGACTTGGCAACCCACTCCCAAAACAATCAGCCATTGAAAACCCTATTAAGGGTCACTATGAGTCAGACACGACTCGACGGCACCTAACAACAACAACAATACCATTAGTGATGGACAAGGTACCAAAGGGGTCCTTCTAAATTTAGACATAGATTACTACCACTGAATAGCAAAAGCTTAGGCTCACTCTGCAAGGAAAAGGATCTATAAAGAATCCCTTGGGTTTTCTTGTTTAAGTTTCTGGCAGGTACTTCTTAGACAGACGATGACGACAGTAATCAATGCTTCATTGTGGTTTGAAGCCTAGTAGATGAACATCCAGAGTCAGAAAATAGATACATATAGATGCAATTTGTCAGTGTTTTTTAAAAGGATTTTTTTAAGGTCCATTATTTATACCCTTCTTTGGCAGTTGGATTCTACTGAAAAGCAAGAAGGCTGTTAAAATATAGCTAATAATTAGGGCTGGGGATGTAGCTAGTGGTAGAATGCTTGCCTAATGTGTGGAAAACTTTGGGTTCATATCCCCAGTGCTGCCAAATAAATAAAGTGTAATAAAAACAAAACAACAAAAATCAAAATAGCTAATTCTAAGCTCTTTATACATATTAGTGAATTTATTTGCATTGGGTTTTTTGTTTGTTTGTTTTTGAGACAGTCTCTCTTTGTAGCTCCAGCTGGCCTTGAACTCACTATGTAACCCAGGCTAGCCTAGAACTCATGATCCTCCTGCCTTAGCCTCCCGAATGCTGGGATTATAGGCATGCACCACGATGCCCAGCTAAGTGAATTTATTTTCAAGATAACCTTTTGAAGTCATTTGTATTATTCTCATTTTACAGATAAAGCAACTAAAGCACACAGGTTATGTAATCTGTTTAAGATCAGCCACCTATAAAGTAACTGAGCTACAATTTAACCCAAGAGGGCTAGCTGCAGAGCCAGAGCTTTGACTCTTAACCATTTCTTCCCTAAAAGTGTACCTCATTGCATGCATCCATATCATATAATTTCCCAATTTCCCAGAAAATTTTGAGGCACATAAACTTCCTGAAGTCCTATTACAAGTCCCATGATAACCTGCTACAATGAGTATCTCTAGTGTATTTAATATGTAATGATTGCAAAAATATGACTTATAAGCAATCTTTTAGGAAAAATTTAATTATAAAATGGTTCTAGGTTTTGAAATAAAAACTCTAAGTAGCATCCTCATACTCTATGTCCCCTGTTAGTAAGCCATAAGTAGTTCTTCCCGTAGCTACTTGTAGTAGAAATCTATTGTCTTTTGAGAAATGCTTTTCTCTTCAACTATGTAATTCCAGTAAAAGCCACAGTATTCTTTTTTTCTTCCTTGCAATACTGGGGGTTGGACCCAGAGGCACGTGGATTCTGCGCAAGTGTTCTAACACTGATCTGGGCACCCAGCCCTTTTTTCATTTTTAATTTTGAGACAAAATCTTATTAAATCATGCAGACTGCCTCTCTCCTTGAACTCATGATCTTCCTGCCTCAGCCTCACAAGTTGTAGGGATTACAGGTGTGCATCACAGTATCCAGCTAGAACTCTGAATTTTTGTTGTTTCTTAGGTGCCATTGAGTTGGATCCAACTCATAGCAAACCTGAGTACAGCAGAATAAAGCACTACCCAACACTGCCATGCACACAATCTTTATATTGAACCCATTGTTGTAGCCACTATGTTTCTTCTCATTTTGAGTCATGCCACATCAACAAAAGGAGGTCCTAGGGGCTTTATTCCATTCCTGCCATTAAGGTCGACTCTACTTTGAGAAGACAACTCTTCCTCAGTCATTTCTTGAATGTCTTCAAGCCTGGGGGGTTCATTTTCCAGCACTACATTTGACAATGCACCTCTGCTAGTCATAGGGCTTTCAATACTTAATTGTTTTGAGAGTAAGCTGCCAGGTCTGTCTCGCTACTCTGTCTTAGTCTGGAAGCTCAGCTGAAACCTGTCTGCCATGCATGGCCCTCCTGGTATCTGAAATATCAGTGGCATAGCTTTCAGCATCACAGCAACACACAGGTCTCACAACACAAGGAGCTGACAAACATGTGGGGTCTGAATTTTTAATGTACCAAAAACAAATTGTCTCCTCTTCACATGATAACGAGAGAGAGAGAGAGAGAGAGAGAGAGAGAGAGAGGGAGAAGGGGAGGAGAGGGGAGGGGAGGGGAGGGAAGGGAGAGAGGAAGAGAGAGTGTGTGCTCTAAATACAGACCCCTTTTCTAAACTGTCCTTTACTGGGGACTGTTTTATTACTGCAGATATTTTCACATGTATAATACTGTACTTCTTGAGAGCAGTAATTCTGTGTAAGGATTCACATAGCACAAAACCTGAGGCACACTATGTGATTAATCACTGTTGGATTGAGTTGAAGTACATCTGCAATTTTTTGTTAAAATTAAATTCTTTTACAGTAGAATCTATTATTTTATAATAACAAGGTCATTGTAAAAATATTCCTTAGTGAATCCTCAGTTCATTTTCCCCACTCTATCCTAATATTACTATGGCAGTAACCACTTCAATCTCTTCCTAGATCGCTTCAGCAGCCTCCTGAATGTTTCTCCTCTGATTCATTCTCCCCAAAGTAGCACAAACGATCTTTCTCTCAAAAAGTAAAAGCAACTATATGATTCACCTGCTTAAAACTCTCTGTTGCCTTCTTACTACAGTCAGGTAAAACACAGTCTTACTTTTGACTCCAGTTTATCATCCCTTCTCCTTTCCCTTGGTTCATTATGCTGTAATCCCACTCGTTTTTCTGTGTCTGGAACACTCCAAATCATTCCCATCTCAGGATCTTACATGCCTGTAATCTGCAACTTCTGTCTAGAACATTCTACTCACAAGTCTCCATATGGCCGTTTCCTTCCTTTTCTTCAAGTCTCATTTATGTCTTCTCAGACTTCCTTACATGTTAGCGAGGGCCTTCCCTACACTTAGCAACACACATTCTTTCTATCCTTGCTTTATTTACTTTATTTTTAGCATTATATGAAATGGCCTTATTTATTTATCTCTTTCCCTATTGAAACAAGAAGGCTTACTGGTGGTATGTAATAGATACTTAATAAAGTGTACTTGATAAATGAATAAACATACAGTGCAATATAGATTTCAAAATATTTATTTAAGAATGAATACTCCATTAAATCCAAATGTAAACCAATTTTTTCTTGTGTAAATGAAATAACTATCCTTAGAGAATAACAGTAAAATTAAAACTTTTAGAGGGTAGGGAAGGCAGGTGGAACATAATTTCCATTTTTCTATTTGGAGCAAGTCTTCCAGGTTAATATTTTCTGATGAATTACTTTTCTGTTATGGAGAGTATAAGATAAAAAAAAAAGACAAGAGTATAAAGATGTTCTTGTATTGCTTAATTTCTTAGTGACAATCATGATTTTTACAGTGTGAATTTCAAGTAAGAACAAATATAATTTTTTTTCAAAAATGTCCCTAGAAATAAATGATGCAAGAAAAATTCTACATTTAGTTTCTTGTGATATTCCAGATATCCTACAGGATAAATAAAGTGAAGTAGATAATATACAAATATAATCTCAATTTGTTTCCTTTTATTTTAGAATTGGAAATGAAATCAGTCACAAACTACTAAGTCACATATTTTGCCTGTTCTTCTATGAAGCTTTTGTATCAATCCAAATTATAAATTACAGTTATAAAGAACAGTCAGCAAAAACAAATTGGCTCAGGGAAATGAAAAACTCTGTCTATACCTTCCATTTCTTAGTCAGGCTGATGGATCTGCACAGGGCCCATCAGTGTAAAATGAAAATTTCCCTTTGTCCAAAACACACAAGAAAGGTTGTTAAAGGTACTAAAAACTAAAATTTTCCCCTTTCTTCTGCAATTGCCCCTTTCTTCAACAACCCCCTCCCCACTTGTCATGGTGGTTTTCTATTTGCACTTAATGTTGGTCTAAGAAAAATTTACATTTTAAATTATTAACATAAATTTTACCTTTCAAATTTCTTTTTTATTGATAATTTTTAATGTACAACTTAATGGGTTTAATAACATTTCCATATATGCATGTCATTGTACATTGCTCACATAACTTCCTCCTTACCCTCTCATGACCCTCCTCCCTCACCAATGGTCTCCCTTCTACTTGCATGTCTTTTTGTGAGAATATTTTTCTATATATGTGCATCCCGATTTTGATATAAATCCAAACTTTTTTCTACAGTGATCTACCTTTTTACATTCTCAGCTGTATTAGATGAGTGATCTAGTCCATTTACATTATTGCCAGCCTTTAGTATTATTACTATTTTTTTTTAATTTTGGCTATCCTAGTAGGTTTTGTTTTATTTTTCTATCTTCCCCTTTTTTTCCAACATACTCATAAAGTTGTGCTGTTTACATTTGAGACTAACCTCTCCCCCTATCTTTCAAGGGTTTTGGGGGTGAGAGTTAGTTGTTGTTATTGTTTCTGTTGCTGTTGTTGGTGTTACTTTTCAGTACTGGACATTGAACCCAGAATCACTGAGCTACATCCCCAGCCCTTTTTAAATTTTATTTTATTTTGAGACAGTCTTGCTAAATTGCCCAGCCTGGCCTTGATCTATTGATTCTCCTGCTTTGGCCTACTAAGTAGCTAAGATTACAGGCATTCATCACAGTGGTCGGCTTGATACCACTTTTAAATACAAATATAAAAGCATTTAATTTGTGCAAAAACGGTGTTTTTATTTCATTTCTTGATATATGCGACTTTATCAACTCTCTAGAGCTAGCTTTGGCTTACTGATGAGTAAGATCCAAAAGGGAAAGTAACTATATTTCTCTTTCTTCGCATATCACTTTTTGTGTAACTAGTTGGCTAATAAAGGAAGTAACACAAGTGAAAAGGAATATGATAGAGTTCCTTGGATGTTCCTGTTCCTTAAAATGTAATTGTCTTCTATCTTTGTTTGGAGGAAATTCCAGTTTGAATGCAAAGCTTGGCATCTCAGCATTGTCAGGATCCCTGTTCAACTGGCCATTGATGTAACACATTGAACTCTTATGTGCTTTGAGAACACTGGAATATTGTTCTCATGAGGCACTAGTGACTGTGAGAACAGAATGGGAGGTAACAGTGGAGGCACACATGGTGGTTATCGCCTCTGCTTATGTGCATGCAGCATCACCCTGGAGTAGGACAAATGAAAAGTTTAATGAGGAAATTAAGTGACTCATGATGTCAGGCATGGTGGCACACACTTGTGAAGGCAGAAGCAGGAGAATCTTGAGTTCCAGGCTAGCCTGGGCTCCATAGCAATATCATATCTCAAAAAAAAAAAAAGTAATAGAAAAGATAATTACATAATGGAAACAGGAGGCATTAAACTAAGCACCAAGCCCTCTAACTGCACTGTAACTGTGCTAACTGAATGGGCCTACCTTTCTTTAATGTATACATACTAGGAAGCTCTGTATATGATATATATATATATATATATATATATATATATATATATATATATATATTGCTTGAGAAAGGTTTTTGGGAAACATTGAGGTAATATGTTTTTCTGGACTCCTGAAATACCACTGCTTAGTAAATTAATTGGTGAAGAATTCTCAGTACTAATCTAGGCCTAGGAAAAGTGGCACATTTAGCAATTCAAGGTATTTTGAAAAATGAGTTCAGACTAAATGTTCTCTACAAAACACAAAACTTCTGATTTTAAAAGAAATGATTATACAGCTGTAGCTTTGGCAAAAGATGAAACTTAATAGAATTGTAATTTCAGTAGAGTAATGAAAAATATGGTTTAGAATTTTAAAAAATTTAACTTTATATAACTGTATACTTAGGCAAATATATATTCACAAACACATAAAAGACTTTATACACAGTTGTAAAATATACCTTAACCAGCCCTGCCCACATCAGATATGACATCTCTAGATGAAAGCCATAGAGTAAATAATTTGGAATCTGTAAGAGGATGCCATCCATCATATTATTATTGTTATTTATTTTGGTCAATAAAGTTTCATAATGCAGCACACTGAATCCTTATTAAGTATCTGGCAAATTCATACCAGATTTTAGTTATTTTAAGAACTAGAAAATTAGAGTATATCAGAGTATATTATTCTACAGGAAAATCATCTACAGGGTGGATGAGATGTACTCATTCATTCATTCATTCATACATTCACTAATGGTCCAGATAGTTGTATATTAACTAGTTCATTTGGCCTTTGAGATTTTCAGAGATGAGATTTCAGTCAAGCCTGAGAGAATAGAAAGCATGTCTTCAAAAGTAGAAGATTAGTTGGGCACAATGGCAAACACTTGTAATCCCAGTTTTTGTGAGGCTGATGCAGGAGGATCACAAATTCAAGGCCAGAAGCAACCTGTGTAATTTAGTGAAACCCTGTCTCAAAATAAAAAAGTGAAAAATGGGCGAGGGGGTGCAGCCCCGTGGGAGAGTGCTTGCAAAGTGTGTGTGAGGCCCTGGGTTCAATCCCACAGTATCAAAAAAAAAAGTGAAAGAATATATTCTGAATACATGTCTTTTGTCACATAAATGATTTGCAAATATTGTCTATGGGTTGTCTTTTCATTCTCTTGCCAATATCTTTTACAGAGCAGAATTTTCTAATTTCAATCAAGTCCAATTTATCATTTTTTTTTCTTTTCTGTACTGTGCTTTTGGTGTTGTGTCTAAGAATTCTTTTCCTAACCAAAAGTCACAGAGATCTCATCTTGTGTTTTGATCTGAATGTTTTATTATTTCTAATTTTCCATGTAGGGCTCTGTTCACTTTTATGTTCTTTTTGAATATGGAGAGAGGTATGGATTATTGTTCCTTGGTGTTCTTCAATTGTACAAATATTATTTGTTTTTTTTAAAAAACTACCCTTTCTCCACTGAACCATCTTTGTACCTTTGCCAATAATCAATTGATTGTACTTGGACAGGTATATTTCTGAACTTTTTATTCTGTTCCATTGATCGGGTTGCATATGTTTTTTAAGGATACCTCACTTTCTTCATTACTGTAACTTTATAATGAATCTTGAGTACTTCAACTTTATTCTTTCTTTTCAAAACAACTCAATTTTAAAAATGGACCAAATCATTGAACAGACAAGACACTTCATCAAAGAAGATAAATGAATCGCAAGTAAGCACATGAAATGATGTTCAGTATTATTAGTCACTGTTGTTGTTGTTAGGTGCCTTTGACTTGGATCTGACTCATAACGACCCTAAATACAGCAGAATGAAACACTACTTGACACTGTGCCATGCAGAGGATCTTATTATGTTTGAGCCCATTGTTGCAGTTACTATGTTTCTTCTCATTTTGAGTGGTGCCACAAGAGCAAAAAGAGGTACCAAGGGCCTCCATTCCTGTTATTAAGATCAAGTTTATTTTGAGAAGGTAACTCTTCCCCAGTGGTTTCTTGAATGCCTTCCACACTATGGGGCTAATTTTCTGGCACTATATTTGACAATGTTTCTCTGCTATTCATAGGGTTTTCCATAGTTATTTGTTTTGGGAGTGGGCTGCCACGCCTTCTCCCTAGTCTGTCTTAGTCTGGAAACTCAGTAAAAACCTGTCCAGCATGGGTGGCCCTGCTGGTATCTGAAATACCATTGACATAGCTTTCAGCATCACAGCAACAAGCAAGCCCCCACACCACTACAAGCTGACAGGCACGTGGAGGATATTAGCCATGAGAGAAATGTAAATTCAAACCATAATAAAATACCATTATAGATCTATTGCCTGCTGCTGTAGCACTGTGGTGTCAGATTCTGTCTGATCTCGGAAGCCCAAGCAGAGTCGGGCCTGGTTAGTACTTGGATGAGAGACTACCTGGGAACACCAGGTGCTGTAGGCTTGGGAGAAGGACCCAGCAACCCACCCCCCACCAAAAAAAATCAGCCATTGAAAACCCCATGAATAGCAGAGAAGCACTAACAATAGTGTTTTACCTATTGTAGGTAGGATCGCTATGACAGGGTCTGACAGGGCACCGAACAACAACTAATCTTCATAGCCAGTGAGGTTAGAATTATTATCTGCAGTTTAATGGATGTAAAAATGGAGGCTCAGAGGATTTAAGGGATTTGTTCAGTTCACATTATGTGAAGATAGACTGGGAGTTTAGTCATTGACTTATTCCTGGTCCTCTTTATTCCTTTTCACATTCTATTCACTTCCTTCCGGGCACTGATCACAATCTGCAGATTGTCTGCTAGTTTTTGTGCTCATTGTGCTTCCACTTGACGTCAGGAAAGGACCTCTGTCCTCACAGTGCCCTGACAAAGCCTCAGAGATTCTTATTGTAGTTGAAATCCTTTGTGGATGCTGCTATGTATCCTTTTCACCATGAAGTGCAGTGATAGTACTTTTTGATTTTCAGATTGAGTAATTATCTGCTGACATCTGACCATAGAGGAAGATTTTGCTTTCTTACATTCCTTCCACCTAGTTTCCCTCATCCTAGTCCTATAGTGGGTTGGGATTTAGCTCAGTTGGTAGAGCGCTGCGCTGCGGTCTCTGAGGTCCTGAGTTCAATTCCCAGCACCACAAAAATGGGAGAAGGACCTGGCAATCCACTCCCAAGGCAATCCCGAAATAGTCAGCCATTGAAAACCCTATGAGGGTTGCTATGAGTCGGATATCAACTCGATGGCACCTAACAACAACAACAGTCCTATAGTATTATGTGAATTACAAATTATACTTTCTAGTTTAACCAATAATTAGTGTTTACACTAGGATGATTAATAATTCTTTCTTCCTCCCTTCCTTCCTCCCTTTCTTCCTCCCTCCCTTCCTTCCTTCCTTCCTTCCTTCCTTCTCTTTCATTTTTCTTCCCTTCCTTCCTTTCTCTTTCTTTCTTCTTTCTTTCTCTCTTTTCTTTTTCCCTTCTATCCTTTCTCCTTCCTCCCTTCCTTTCTTTCTCTTTTCTCTTTCCTTCTCTTCTCTTTTTTCTTTCTTCATTTCTTTTCTTTCTAACAGGATCTTCCTATGTAACCCAGGCTCACTCAAACTCACAATCCTCCTCCTTTAGCCTCTGAGTGCTGGGATTTCAGAGGTGTGCTACCATGCCCAGATCTTGTGTAATAACTTTTAAGGCTGAGTTACATGCATAATTGTATTTTTAAAATGTAAAGTTTCTTTTTCTTAAACAAATGTTCCCTTATGGTTAATAATTGCTTCATTTTCCATGTGCTTCATCTTTTATAAGCCTACTCTGAAGTCATCTCTAAATTCTATGAGAATTTTAATGCACATCTTCATTTGGTGAAATATACTGTATTAATTACTCTTCTTGTTGCTGTGAGAAAAGTACCTGACAGAAACAGCTTAAGGAAATGTCTATTTGGCTAATGGTTTCAGAGGTATCAGTGGGTCATGGGGGTGGGGGAGAATGTGTCAGAGTAGAGCAGTTTGGGCCAAGGCAAGCCAGGAAGCAGAGAAAGGGGGGGGTACCAGCACTCACTGGCTTTCTCCTTTTTCCCTTTTTGTTCCATTCAGGCCTCTGCCAATGGAATGGTGCTGCCCACTTCAGGGTAGTTCCTCTGCCTTAGTTAATTTTCTCTGGAAATGCCCTCACAGACATACTCAGAGGTGTACCCCACCCATCTCCTTGTTGTTGTTAGGTGCCGTCGAGTCAGTATCCAACTCATAGCAACCCTCATAGGGTTTTCAATGGCAGATTGTTTTGGGATTGCCTTGGGAGTGGATTGCCAGGTCCTTCTCCCATTTTTGGGGTGCTGGGAATCGAACTCGGGACCTCAGAGACTGCAGCGCAGTGCTCTACCCACGGAGCTAAATCCCAGCCCCCATCTCCTAGGTGATTCTAAATCCAGCCAATTTGACAATGATGATTAAACATCATGTACACTATGAAAGTTGTTGATCCTATTGTTTGATTAGCTGGAGACATCAGTTCTGGAGACATCCATTCTCCTGCCTCCATCTATACTGGCTGCTGTTTAGGCTGGTTGTACAGATGTTATCCTGGAAATTTCCTTCACTTTCATCCTCAGTACTCCTCTTTCCTTTCTCCAATGTTGATTCCATGTCTCACTTCTCTTATTTTAATCTCCCTTTTTGGTGGGAAATACCTTCAGGTTACTTTTTGAGAGAAGATTCCACAGGAAGAAAATTTTAAGATCTTGCATGTCTGAAAATACTTTCCTTTTGCTGTTAGACTTGATTGGTTGGCTTTATAGAGAATTCTAGATTATAAATAATCTTCCCTTGAAATCTAAAGATAAGGCTGCATTCATTTGTGATATGGTTAGGCAGGGGATCTGGCTGTTTTAGAACATCCTTTCAGTAGTCGTAAATGTATTTTTCCTTGGGCAAGTCAATTTCCAGAGAAAGAAATCCTCTAATATTCTGAGGGGCATAAACCTGGAAACTGTCATTGTAGGAGCTAAGTGGGAAAAGTATATAGGCTTTCACTTGTTCCTTCTACCATATAGATAGGGGTGAGGTGCCTTTATGCATAAAGGCACCTCACCCCTATCTATAGTCAGTTGTCTTGTGTTCTTTTAAAGTAGAGGTTCTGAAGTTCATCCTCACCAAGGGATAAATCTTCCTGTCCTAGGTTGGGGTACACAATGTCTTACCTAGCTCCTTGGTGGAGGAAGTGATGGGAGAGCCAGTCTACCTACTCTTTATAGAGACTTTCAACTAATGCTATTGTTTTCAGCCTTTTTTTTTTCTCTCACTTATGCCCTCAGGGGTTCCTGGCAGTTTGATTCCCAATGACCAGGATTTGTGTTTAAGTTGTGCCAAGGAGTTTGGGAAGTGAACAGAGACAGATGCCTGAGTTCAATACGCCATGTTGACCAGATTCCATGATCTCATTCCAAACACACAGATTTTCCAAAATCTTCCCAGACCTTTCAAGTCAGCATCTTTGGGGGAAGAATCTAGGAGTCTGTATTTATGCAAAGCATCTCAGATTTGGATGACACCACATATGGAAATTGGCTGGGGTTTGGCTCAGTTGGTAGAGCACCACTCTGCTCTCTGAGGCCCTTGGCTCAATCCCCAGTGCTGCAAAGATGGGAGAAGGTTGTGGCCATCCACTCCCAAAGCAATCCTGAAAAACTATCAGTCATTTAAAACCCTGAGGGTTGCTAAGAAGGTTGCTGAGTCAGACTCAAGCTGACAGCACCCAACAACAACAACAACATATGGAAATAATTATTCCAATACACTCTCTAGCACACATTTGACTGTTGTCTTTGAGGGCACGATGAACCAGCAACAAAGGAATGGGAAAGGACAGGTGATTTCTGAGCAAATGATTGCTTAAAAAAGAGTCACACCTTGAATGATTTGGGGCATTTTCAGAGGACATGTCTTGATTAGGAATGTTGGTGGTAGTATTTCTTAATGAGAGTGGAAGGAAGGCCAGGGAAACAAGGGTATCAATGTCAGAATGCAAAGAAAGCCTGCCTCCACCTGGGAGGGATGGGATATGATGATGTTGACAGATTTGACATTTAGTTTGAAGGCACAAGTTTTCTTCCTCCAACCATACTTCACCTTTCTTTCTTCTTTTCCCCTTATTTTCCTCACACATATTTGTAAAAGAAGCCATGTAATCATTTTGAAATTTAGAAAGCAAAAAAAAGTACTAAAGAAAATTTTACACAAACATGACCTGTAAAAGTATTCATTCAAGTGGAAACAATTTTCAAAATCAAAGTTTGTATCTGGTGAAAACAGACTGCAGCATACACAGAATAAAGATAAATATGATTTCCATACTGCATATTGCATTGCTAGTTCTATTTTAGGACTGGTATGTGCAAGTGGTTAAGTAGGAATTGTGGGTTAGAAAGTAGAGAGGTACAAATCAATGGAGTTGGCAGATGTAGGGAAAAATTGGGAGGCAATTGGAAAAACTCCCAAACTGGGAAGATGGCGTTTGAATATCTGGTTTGTAAGTTAGAAATCTAGGGAAAATGAAAGTAACTTGGTTGCACATTTGTACAAAACCCTTCCTGATTGGACAATTGGACTGAAAGCTGATTGGCTCAGGCCATTCCATGGGCAAGCTACATAAAGAGCTGCGCTGCTGCAGCTTGACCTTTTGGCACAGCCTTTTAGGCCTTTTAGGCCCCCTTTCTGCACCTTCTTGCCGGTTCCTGCCCAGACCACCAATGAGGAAATGCCTCTCCCGCTGCTCTCCCCCGGACCTTTGATGAGGAAAAAACGCTCTCCCATTGCAATCATCAACAAAGAAAAGAACCTGCTCTCCATCTGATCACCGACGAAGCAACAGCTGTCTCCTCCTGACCACCGAGACGACCAACACAGGTGTTTGCCCCTGGAAGGCAAAAGCGCCTGAGGCTTTTCCTTTCTCCCGTCTCCGCCGGGGTCCTGAAGGCCGCAGGAGTCTGTGCCCCTCACTTGAGGGTCCCGAGTGAATTGTGTTTAGTATCTGTGTGCACAGTGGCGCAGCCTGTCCGAACCTCCAGGCCGGACCGGGAGGCGCATGCCCCACACAGAGTTGGTGCCCGAACGTGGGGCCCAACATAGTTGGTGCCCGAACAGGGACCTCACATAGAAGTGGGGGACCCACATGGAATGTGAATAAAGACCCTCATCCCGAGAGGGGACCCCGGAAAAGGAGAAACCCCATCCCAAACGGGGAACAGAAAGGAAAAGCAGAAAACCCTCTCCCGAGAAGGATGCTTGGAGGAGGAGTAAAAACAGCTGTGCCTCACGGAAAGCCAAACAGGAGCCGAGGCTGTGAGGACAACGAGCAGGGACTCTGGTCAATGAACAGAAGGTCAACGGGTCCATCCGCAGCAACAGAAGTAAGCGCCATTTTGGGAGAGCACGTGGTCAAGCATAAGTGTATGCAGCCCTAGGCAGGGACCCTAAGTCTGGGGACCAATCTGCGAAGGCATATAGGGGAGGCATACACTTAGGAAAGACCACCAGAGAGATGTGGGAGAGCATAAAGAATGGAACCTCCTGGCAACAGGAAGATATAGAGAAGTGAAAAGCGGCTTGGCAGGGCCAGAGCCTAACGTAAAAAGGAGGCCAAGAGCTTCTGTTAGAAAGGGCCAGAGAAAGATCTGTGAAGGGGCCAAAGGGCACCGAGGAAAGGCAGGAAAGGAGCCTGCCGCAAAGAAAAGGAGCAAAGGGCTCTAAGGAAAGGTAGGAAAATGGCCTGCCGAGGAAGGGAAGAAAATAGGAGAAATCAAGAACTGTTGTGTACTTCCCTTGAGTTAAAGAAAAGCGGTAGCCATGGGAAGCAGCAAAAGTAAAATATCTAAGGAGCAATGGAAAAGCCTAAAAGCCCAATTAAAACCCAGCCCAGGGTGTGCAGAAGGTGAACAAAAAGGTAGTATGAAAGTTTTGGAAAGGGGCACTAGCAATAGCACCGGGGCTAGCCTCGGAGGATTTAGAGAAAATGGAGGTGTGGGAAGAGGTTAATGAAGCAGCTAGAGTAACTGTGTGCAGAGGAAATAGTAATGTGTCGCCAGCATTATTTAAAGGGCTCAAGGCACTTAGAGGGAGCCATGAAAAACGGCAGGAAAGCGCCAATGAGAAACATGTGGCGCAGGCCAACATGGCGCTGGATACAGTGGAGGTACTTTAGGAGCTGAAGGAAGTTATTATTCAAATGAGGGAGGTGGGACCCCTGAGAAGGGAGGGGCTTGCATCTAGAGCTGGACCCCGGAAGGAGGAACTTCCGGGTGAAGTCAGACCTCAAGGGGAGGGGCTTAGGACGGAAGCCAGACCCAAAGGAGGGGGGCTTCCCCTGGCACTGGATATAAGGGAGGAGCTTCCGGCAGAAGCACACCCCCAGGAAGTACGCTCAAGGGGCGTGCTCTACCTGAGCCAGGGTCAACTTGCCCTGGCAAGCACATGGCCTTGGACAGGACAGCTCATAGGCATAGGCAGTTAATGGGCCACAGGCATACCCAGTCAATGTAAAACCAACTCCAGAGCTCCCACAAATGTGGTACCCATATAAGTCCAAGGACTTAAAGGACTTAAGGGTGGCTATTAGGGAGGATGGACACACTCCCCATGGACGAAAACACTCCTTAACAGTCTCGCTGTTAGGGAAAACACTCCACAGGATTGGAGAGACCTAACAAGGGCAGTCCTTCCAGGGCCCACTTTCATCCAATGGGAAGCTCTATACCTGGATGAATGTAAGCAGCAAGCAGAGAGAAACGCCCGGACGGGGGTAGATATTGGAGTGGACTGCTGTTAGGAGAAGGACCTATATACTCAGCGGTTACAAGGCAAGCAATGGGTCTGGCACAGTCATTTGACCAAATAAGAATATGTGCCCAGAGAGCGTGGGATAGGCTACCAAGAGAAGGGGCGACACCAAGTTTAGTATCTCTCAGACAGAGGCAAAATGAACCATTCGTGGACTTTGTTGACAGGGTCAATAAGAGTCTGGAGCATAAGGTTATTCATGAAGGTGCAAAAGCAGAACTGTTTAAGCACTTGGTGTGGGATGGCATGTCCAGTGACTGCAGGCAAACCTGCCAGGGCCTAAAGAATGGGACCCTGGAGGATTGGATTGTGGCTGCGCAGGATGTGGGTTCCATGACCCAAACTGCCACAGTCATGGCCAGAGCCTTCACCGACCAAGCAGTGGACAGCATTGCTAAGGCCTTCACTGCAATTCCAGAGAGATTCAAAGACAGGAGACCTGGCAGATGTAATAACTGCGGGGAGAGAGGACACTGGTGGCGGGAATGCCCAAAAAGGCAGAAAGGGTCCAGAAAAGAGAGGAGGGAGGAATGATCCCAGGAGAATAGCAATAGGCCTCATGGTCCATGCCAGCGATATGACAAAATGGGTCACACCGAGAAAAAGTGTTGGTCCAGCTACCATAGGGATGGCACACCCCTCCACAAGCCTTTAAACTTCGGATTGGGCACCTTTGAGCCCAGCCACAAAGGAAGGATAAGGAAAGGCCACAGGAAAAGATAGTGACCAGACCCAGAGAAACAAAACAGAGACCTCTGGAGGACCAATGTGAGGTCAAGGACCAGGATAGAGAAAGGCTGCAGAGGGAGATAGAACAGAGCCCTCCAGAGAATACAAATAAGGACAAGAACAAGGAAAGTGAAAAGCCACAGAAAGACAGGGGCAGGCTCCAGGTGCACTGGACTGTGCCAGTTGAGGCAGGGCTGAGGCCAAAATTGAGTGTTGTAATTGGGGGCAAAAGCTTTAAATGTCTGCTAGATACTGGGGCAGACAGGACAGTCCTCTGGATTGAGGAGGTACCAAGGCACTGGGTGCTTGTGACAGGACCAACCTTGGAGGGCGTAGGCGGCTTCTCGCAGACCTATGAGACCAAGGAGTGGTTGGTCTGGCAAGACCCAGATGGAAATAGAGGCAAGATCAAGCCCCTGATAAAGGAAGGCCTAGGAATGAACTTACTAGGCCAGGACTTGTTGGGGGAAATGAAGGCCATTGTGACGACTGATGACCAGGTGTTCTGTGACAGCCTCCCGGACAATCAGGAATACCGCGAGCAATTCAGACCTCCAGAGAGGCAAGAGGTCATGGTGGCCAGAGAGATAACAAATGAGGTGACCAAAGAAAATGAAGAAATAGCTAATGAGAGCAAGGCTATGATAGAATGGGTAGCTAACAAGAGCAGGGCTACCGAGGTGGAGGAGGACGAGAAAGTCCAGCCATCACCTCACCCTTTAGAGTGAGGACCACAGCTTGATATAAGACTCCCCCCCCTCCCGCCATGGATATCTCATGACCCAGTATGGGTGGAGCAGTGGCCCTTATATGGGGAGAGACTAGACTCGTTAAGGAGCCTTGTCCAGGAACAACTAGAAGCGGGGCACATACAAGAGTCAAGGAGCCCATGGAACACATCAGTGTTCCCTATAAAGAAAAAATCTGGGAAATGGCGATTGTTACAGGATTTAAGAGCAGTAAACAAGTGCATGACGATCTGGGGATCCCCTCAGAGGGGTCTGCCCTTGCTATCAGCAATCCCAGAGGGTCATAGCATCTTGGTCATAGATCTCAAGGACTGTTTTTTTAACGTCTTGTTAGATGAAAGAGACTGGCAGAAGTTTGCATTTTCAGTACCAAATGCAAACAATAGAGGTCCAATGAAGCGCTATGAGTGGAGGTGTCTCCCACAGGGCATGGCAAACAGCCCACTCATATGCCAGGAGGCAGTAGCAGCTGCATTGGAACTTTTAAGGAAAGGCAATGTTGAAATGTACCAATATATGGACGATCTCCTCATTGCAACACTAAATTCGGAATTGATACCACAGTTAAAAGAGTTAGCAATTGAGTATTTAAAACGGGCATCTCTGACAATATCCATGGAGAAAATCCAGTATGTGGAACCTATAAAATTCTTGGGGTCAGAGATTAGTCTCACAGAAATTCGGCTGTTAAAGCCCCAGATAGTAATGCCTGAGCCACTAACATTAAATAGTTTGCAAAGTTTCTGCAGCAACATCAATTGGCTCAGGCCATGGCTAAAGATTCCAACATCAAAATAACAGCCCCTCTACAATCTTCTGAAAGGAGACCCAAATCCGGCATCAAAAAGGGTCTTGACTGAGGAGGCACAATTGATGATAGAATTAGTAAAAAAAGAAATAAATCAAGCCAGTCTACAAAGGTACAGGCAAGAGGAAAAACTTAAAGTCCTTTGCTTCAATACCACACCCATGGTGGTTGGAGCAATCTATCAGAAAAGAGAACCATTGTTGTGGTTGCATACCCCGGTGGGGGGAGACCCACGTGCCTTGATGGAAGTGGGGGCCCTCGCAGAGCTCATAAAGACTGCAAGAACGAGGTGTGTCCAGGTGTTTGGTAGGGAACCAGATGTCTTCGTACTGCCCTACACATATAGGGACATTGAGTGGTTGATCCAACACCACACCACTTTTGCCATTGCATGTTTGGGCTTCAGGGGTCAATTTGACAACCACTACCCTGCCACCAATTGGACATCACCTCTGCGTCGTTGTCATGGTTGCCACCAAAAATATTTGTGCAAACTCCTCTGGAAAAGGCCGCATGTGTCTTCACAGACGGTGGAAACAACGGTGCAGCAATAGTGAGGTACCCGGGTAACTCCACGTAGCCATCAGAAAAAAGAATAATCGCCTTGCCAGACAAGTCGGTACAGTACAAGGAACTGTATGCAGCCACTTGGGCCATAGAGCACTACTGTAAACCAATCAATCTATTCACGGATAGTCTCTATGTCGCCAACTTGTTACCATGGCTGGGACAGGCAATAATAAGATTAGATAACAACCCGCTTTCACCTCTAATGTTAAAGACAGCAAACATTCTGGGAAGCCGTCAGGAAAAATTTTTTTTGCAGCATGTCAGAAGCCACCAGGCCATCCCAGGGTTTATAACAGCAGGAAATGCCAAGGCAGACAAACTAGCCTCAGGACTGGGAGCCACAGAAACAAAAATGTCAGCCTCAGAACAAATAATAGCCTCAAAAGAGATAGTCTCAAAAACAAAAACAGCCTTAAAGATACAAGCCTCAGAAATAAAAGTCCCAGAGATATTAACCTCAGAACTAGAATGGGAAACAGAGTCAGAGACAGAATTGGAAACGACGCAGGTACAAGCGAATGTAGTCCTGTTACCTGAGAACCTCCACAAACTTACCCATGTAAATGCCAAAGGGCTGAAAGAACTATATCGAGAAGTGCCAATGGTACAGTTAAAAAAGCTAATAACACAATGCAAAGAATGTGCACAACAGATACATGTGCCAGGGCTACAGCAGATGGGAGTCAACCCAAGGGGTTTGCAGGCAAACTCCTTGTGGCAAATTGACATTACCCATTATGCGCCCTTTGGCAAACAAAAGTACGTGTTTGTGTCAATAGACACATACTCAAACTTTATGTGGGCAACTTTGCAAACTGGAGAGTCAAATAAAAAACTCATTAATCACATGTACAACTGCTTTGCAGTGATGGGTTTACCGACTAATGTAAAAACTGACAATGGACCAGCTTTTATAAGTAAAAATTTTAAGGACTTCTGTAAAACGTGGGGAATCACCCACACCACAGGTATTCCCTACAACCCCCAGGGACAGGCCATAGTGGAAAGAGTCCACAAAACTTTAAAACAACAATTAGAAAGAGAAAAAGGGGGAAGGATGGGGGAGTACCCACCCAATGTAATACTTAGTAAAGCCTTAACAACTATCAATATACTTAATATTCAAAAACATGAAAATAGGCCCAGAATGAAAAAGTACTGGGGACAGATGTCAAGGCCATGGGAAATTTTGGTTTGGTGGAAGGACCCTCTCACTGGAAAGTGGAGGGGGCCCGACATGTTACTAACCCAAGGCCGAGGTCTGGCATGTGTTTTCCCACAGGGGGAGGACAAGCCAATTTGGATCCCAGCACGAAATGTCTGGAAGGCAAAGGACACTGAGGGTAGTAACACCAAAAAAGGGGACAAGGACTTGGACAGTGAGCCATGAACTTCCGAATGCCCAGGGAACCATTGCGGAAGAGGAGGCTCGAAGAATGTAAGGGCTGACGGAGGGAGTGGCAAAACTGAGGACAGCTCAAACAGCGAACTCAAAGGCAATAATGGCAACAGAGAAAACCACCAAACCGGGTGAGGCCACAAAAAGAAAAAAGGGAGAAATGCCAAATATTGGAAAGGGTACCCTAACACTGTTAATAATGGTGCTCCATTGGCAGCGTCTGCCATGCCAATGGCAACAGCTGCAGAGCCAATTACGGTAAAGAGGTAAATGTAACAGAGGTAAAAAAAATGATGCCATAAATAACAGCTGTGTGTATTGGGCGTACGTACACAACCCGCCACTCAACAGGGCAGTTACTTGGGACCACACACCAGTAACTGTTTATACCAATGAAGTGCCATGGGTAGTGGGACCTTAACAACCCAAGAGGCCCACTAAAACACCAGAGGAGGAGGTAAAAGTCATCAGAAACTTTAGTGTGGGAAGTGAAGGTGTACCTATATGTATAGAGGAAAGGAAAGGCACTCCTTGACAGTGGTCAATAAGATCTGGCCAATGTCAAGCGAGGAGAGATTGTATGTTCCATCATTTGGGTCAAGGAAAGCCAAAGAGGTGCCATGGATGCCAAAAGGCATGGATCAGAGGCCTTATCAATAGAGTAATTATATAAAGAAAATGAGGGTGTTCATGAAAGTCCCAGAGAAAAAATGGGGTGGGAACACACAGGTTTAGCGAAAGGGCTCATAAAATTGGCACATGCATTGTTAAAAGTATGGTACAGACTACAAACTAATCCCAACTTCACTCCAGGTAACAGAAAGGGCACCTCCACAAGTACCCCTGTGGAAGTTGATGGCCAAAATTAGACCTCCTTGAGCAGTAAGCACTTCAGACCCTGGTAAAAAGGCTAGAATGAAATTAAGAGCTTGTGTAAGACTCCTATATGTAATGTTAAGAGGGGAGACAAAATGGAACAAGATGGACGGGTCAATGTTTTCTAAACAATGTAAATTGTATGCCTGTGTAAATACTTCTTTGAATATAAACTTTAAAAAAGAGAACATCTATTTGTTATGTGTAAGAAAGGGAATTTGGGTACCAGTTAGACAACATTGACCATGGCAAGACTCACCAGCCTTGGCCTTGCTCCAGGGAATTGTTAAAAGACTTTTAAAACTACTGTTATATATTATGATTATTGCTGTATGCCTTATAATTATAATTGTATGTATAGTCACCAGGAGAGTTCAAAATGTAAAATGTGATGTAGATGATCAGGACCTAAAACATTCTATAATGGTACAATTATTCAGAGAACATGTCCATCAAATTAAAAAAATTAAAAGAAAAAGAGGGATGGTCCCTGTTCGGGCACCAACTATGTTGGGCCCCACGTTCGGGCGCCAACTCTATGTGGGGCATGCGCCTCCTGGTCTGGCCTGGAGGTTCGGACGCGCTGCGCCGCTGCGCACACAGATACTAAACACAGTCCATTCGGGACACTCAGGTGAGAGGCGCAGACTCCTGCGGCCCTCGGGACCCTGGAGGAGATGGGAGAAAGGAAAAGCCTCAGGCGCTTTTGCCTTCCAGGGGCAAACACCTGTGTTGGTTGTCTCGGTGGTCAGGAGGAGACAGCTGTTGCTTCGTCGGTGATCAGATGGAGAGCAGGTTCTTTTCCTTGTTGATGATTGCAATGGGAGAGCGTTTTTTCCTCATCAAAGGTCCGGGGGAGAGCAGCGGGAGAGGCATTTCCTCATTGGTGGTCCGGGCAGGAACAGGCGAGAAGGCACAGAAAGGGGTACCAAAAAGGCCTAAAAGGCTGTGCCAAAAAGGGCTGTGCCAAAGGGTCAAGCTGCCACAGCACAGCTCTTTATGTAGCTCGCCCATGGAATGGCCTGAGCCAATCAGCTTTCAGTCCAATTGTCCAGTCAGGAAAGGTTTTGTACAAACGTGCAACCAAGTTACTTTCATTTTCCCTAGATTTCTAACTTACAAACCAGATATTCAAATGCCATTTTCCCAGTTTGGGAGTTTTTGCCAATTTCCTCCCAATTTTTCCCTACAGGCAGACAAGAAGAAGAGCACAGAGTAAAGTAGGACCTACTAAGAGTCCTGTAGCCGTACCACTGTGGGGTCCAATCCCATCAGATCTCAGAAGCTAAGCAGGGTCTGGGCCTGGTTAGTACTTGGATGTGAGACCACCTGGGAGTACCAGGTGCTGTAGGCTTGGGAGAAGGACCCAGCAATCCACTCCCCCAAAACAATCCCCCATTGAACACTATGAATAGCAGACAAGCACTAACAATACTGTTTCACCTGTTGTATGTAGGGTCACTATGAGTCAGACACCGACTTGGTGGCACCTAACAACAACAACTGAACTAAGATGGCGCACAGTCAAGATTCTTCTCCAAGACTACCAGAAACTTTTAAATAGAAAAACAAGGGAGGGGGAAAGGATGAAGAATGGGTAGTTCTAACCAATATAAATAAGTAAATAAAGTAAATAAAGAACTTAAAAATATTTTAAAACTAATTACTTAGGTTTTATATCAACATTATTGTGTTCATTTGTCCAAGTAAGTAATATTCTTAAAACAGACAAAATTTAGTATTTGGGAAAATGTAATATATACTAAGGACTTGTTTGTCTACAGCTAGGTAGTACTGTGGCATTTCAAAAGTCATGGTAATACTTGGTATAGGTCTGAATTCTAATGAAAGAAGACAGATACATTAAATCCTATGATAACAACTTCAACTGCAATACATATTCCTCTAGGCCTTGTGGAGATGGTTTGTTGTTGTTGGGTGCCATCAAGTCAGTGTCCAACTCAAAGCGACCCTATGTACAACAGGCGAAACACTATTGTTAGTGATTCTCTGTATTCATAGGGTTTTCAGTGGCGGAAGTGGGGATGGTTAGTATTTTATAAAGTCCATTAATCATCTTGACAAGAAATTATTTTCTTTCATTCTTCTAAATTCTGCCAATACTTATAAGATATAAGGAAAGTTGTATGGTATTTTGGAAGCAAGTGAAAGAATGTTTTTGTTAAATGTATTGCAATGCAAAATTGTAACTATAACAGAGGGAAAAAATTTTAAACTAGGTGTGTATAGTGGGTTAGAATGTGGTTGGGCTCACAGGTGGTAAATGAATTTACTGGAGCTCAGAATAGATAGAAAAGAAAAAGTTTATTAATACAATGGATGAGGGCAGTAGGTAGAAGCAAGAGAGAGTTTATTTCTCTGCACTTGGGTAATGGGCTGCTGGTGTTTTGAAGGGGTTTTTAGGCAGTCTATAGCTGTCTTGACCTTGGCTGGAAATAACACACTTTTGGAAAAATTTCAGGGGTTGTTGCTGTGGCTGTTGTTGTTAGGTGCCATTGAGTCAGGTCCAACTTATAGCGACCCTCATAGAGTTTTCAATGGCTGATTACTTTGGGATTCCTTCAGGAGTGGATAGCCACGTTTCTCCTGTTTTTGTGGTTCTAGGGATTAAATCCGGATCCTCAGAAAATGCAGAGCAGCATTCTACCAGCTGAGCCATATCCCAGCCCTGTTTGAGGGGTTAGTCTAAACAATTTTCCTTTTGTAGAATCTTATTTTAGCCACTTGTCCTTATAGCCTGTGGTTTTAATGATGGGGCCTGGTATCAGAGAATGCCTGTCTCCCCTCAGAAGCAGCTCCCCTCCCCCAAATTGTGTTATTTTTTTTTCCCTCAGTTTCAAAAATGGAACATAGGTTTTGGCCGCATTTATTTACTTCAAATATATTTACTCAAAATTGCATTTATTAGCTTAATACCTGGCATGTGGTAAACAACTTAAGTTTTTTGAGTGAATAGGTGAGAACTAAGTGGATAATTGTTTAAGAATTGGAAAGATTCTTTTCAGACAGGTGGGTATTGGTGCAGCATGCATGCACTCACACACAGAGTGTACCAAAAAGTTCTGTTTTAACCACATCTTTATTTTTTTTCTTTATCTCCCTTTATTAGTAAATGATGTTGGGGTACAGAGTAACACAGCATTGGCTTTTTCCATTATGCATCCTTTACATCACTTCTGGCAACACTTTCATCAACCCATGAGGTTTATGGAGACTTATGGCTAATATGTAGTAAAATTCAAATGCGTATTTGGGTTATAATCTCCACTTTTCCAATGTACTCATGAAGTTGCCTTGTTTACATTGAGATTATCTTCTCCCCCTTTATCTTCTACGTGGACTCTCCTTCCCATCCCTCCTTCCACAATCTTTGCTTCCCTCTGCTAGTTCCCTCCCTCCTTCTACTTTTTATCTTGTCCCTTTTTCACTAAGTTTAATTGTGGATTTTTTATATATATCAATTTACACATCTTTATTTACAGCTACTTTCTGCAAATATATAGTTTATTAATTCACCAACTACATCTTTCTATATTTAGATTTTCCTTGTATAAAGATAGGGAAACCTTACAGTCTTGGGGGAAGGTATGCCCTGGTGAGGCAATCTCCAGCTTTCCCAAACCATTTAATGCACAACCTTTCATTTATTTCATTCACATTAATATTGAGGCAGAATAGAAAGAGGGAAGTTTGGGGACATGGAAAGGGAAAGAGCTTTCACCCCAGGATTTGGTTTGAATCTCACCATCTGAGAGTCAAGAACTTTGACACAACTACTAAGAATTCTGTGAGGACTGCCTGTATAGAGACATTATTTTTGAAAGACATTTCAAAAAATGAAAATGTTAAAAAAGCAATAAGCTATGCTTGGGATCAAAATGTATGAAATGTTTGAGTTTTGCTTTCTCCTCTGTAATTCTGTGTTTCTTTGAGACATACTTTGAGGCAACACCCTCATAACTCTTTTCTTAAACCTATACAATATATAACCTCATTTTACTACAGGGCAGTTCCTTCAATAGAAAAATCCAAACATTGGAGCTTCTTCTTTTGATCTTATTGGCACGTCCCCAGCCTATGATGGCCTTTTTAGGCTCATTTCACACTAAGAGCCCAGAGCTAGGTGCCCAGGTTGACATCAAACGGGGCATGCCCTAACTTAAATAAAACTAGAGGGAACACCTGTGCCAGCTCTCTTTTTGGCTTCCTCCTCTTCACTCTCTTGGTGAGTCCCAGTCTGTGTCTTGGATGTCTATCTCTCTCTGAGTACCCAAATGTATTCTAAAGTGTGTACTTAATAAACTCTATAACTTTGTTTCAGGCTGGGATTTAGCTCAGTTGGTAGAGCACTGTGCTGCAGCCTCTGAGGTCCCAAGTTCAATTCCCAGCACCGAAAAAATGGGAGAAGGACCTGGCAATCCACACCCAAGGCAATGAGGGTCGCTATGCGTGGATACCGACTTGACAGCACCTAACAACAACAACATAACTTTGTTTCACTCTTTCTGGCTTGTCTGAAATTCTTTTCTGCAAGGAAGCCAAGGATATGGCTTAACCTGAATGGAGATCCTAACTAGGGGAACTCCTCAGGCTAGGCAGTCACATTGAGCTGTACCTCTCTGCTGGGCAGCTGGAGACAATATGACATATACCACATTTAATATTCACGAAAAATTAGCATATTTAAGTAGTTTAATCACAGAGGCTGTTTGTTCATTTAACTACAAAATACATACCAAAAATTAACATTATCATTTTTGATTCTATTAAAATTTATGTAGTTCAGTGATAAGGTATCACATAATGTAAGACCATTTTAGGAACAAATTAAAAGCTAAAATACTACTTTCTTTAACTTCATTGCCTCAATGTTCTAGTGATAAGCATTGTTGGGGAAACAGAATTAAAAACAAAATCTTCCAACCCAGAAATCCTCTCCACAAAAACAAGAAAGAAAATACTTTTATTGTCCAAATAGCATTAAACCAGAATGTGGTGCATATCACAGACAATTCCCTATGAGATCACAAAGAGAAGGAAATCTCAAGCCAGGCAGGCAGTGGTGGTGAATGTGTATAATCCCAGAGACTAGGGAGGTGGGGGCATGAGGATCTCAAGTCAATGAGGCCACAGGCAGCCTGTGTAATTTAGTGAGCCCTTATCTCAAGATAAAAAATAAAAGGGGCTGGAGGTGTAGCTGAGTGGTAGAGCACTTGCAAAGTATGCACAAAGCCCTGGTTTTAGCCCTGGAGTATGGAAAGAAAGAATCTGTTTTATATGGACAAGCAGTTACAGCCCATTATATCCATCCATCCATCCATCCATCTATGTTTTCAAGATAAACAATAACTAGTCCTTAAGAGAACTTTATACTAGTTGTTACACATAATTTATCTTTACTAGATTGTTGAGGTGGGCTAGGATTTAGCTCAGTTGGTAGAGCAATACTCTGCAGTCTCTGAGGTCCTGGGTTTCATTCCCAGCAGCACAAAAATGGGAGAAGGACATGGCAATCCACTCCCAAGGCAATCCCGAAACAATCAGCCATTGAAAACTCCATGAGGGTCCCTATGAGTTGGACAGGACTTGACCACACCTAACAACAACAGATAGTTGAGGTGGCCATCTGAATTAGCTAATTAGCTTTATCCAGAGGAAAAACAACTTCTTATATCTTTATGACAGGAGGTAATTTTGCAACTAGGAGGAAGGCACACATCCAAGTTAGACTCCAAGGGTGCCTCAGAAACCGAGAGAGAGGGGCGCGTTCTCTCTTGATATTGAAATGGTTCCGCCAGGAGATGCAAGCCTGTAATCCTAGCGAGTTGGGAAGTGGAGGTTAGAGGATCACAAGTTCCAGGCCAGAGGTAACCTGTATAATTTAGCTTGGCCCTGTCTCAAAATAAAAAGTAAAAAGTGGACTAGGAGTGGGTTCTGGGTTCCCCCACCGTATTATCTCACTCCTCTCCCCCCAAAAAAAATCCCAACCCGGGTAATCAAACCTGGAATGTTATGTAAACTGAGCCACACTCCCCAGCCCCACCCAAGTTTTTGAGAAAGACATTCTGGGATCAAACACCTGACAAAAAGACTTCTCTAGACTTCACTAGGATTTACATACATTTCAAAGTGATGAGAAAGTTCTTAATAATTACTTGTTTTCTAAGGCAAATGCTTTGAGAAAATGGCGGGGAGAATTTTATCCCTAATTTTCAACAGAATTAAGCTTCCTATTTTAATGTATGTTTGTCCTTACAGTATGTTTTGATTTTTTGGGCTTTGAAATAGTAGATGAAAAAAAGTCCATCTTAAAATTTATGCTTTTCTATGAGCAGGGCTGTTTACCACGGCCAAATAAATAACACTGTTTAGAAAAATATTCACCATTCTCTTTGGCTCCCACGTAACTGAGATCAGGACAGTGGATATGGGGTTGAAGTTAGATTTGCTTCAGGCAAAGAATGTGGTTCTAACTATGTACAGGATACATTGCCTTAGAAAGGTTGCTGCATGAACGTGGGAGGGTCACGCCCTCAGCAGTAACACCTATCACACGGGTACACATCACCTAGTAATTTTGATTCACATTACTCATTCCCACCAAATACTTTTGGTAAAGGGCGCTTTAGAAACAGCCCTCGTAAGAAACGCAAATCAGTTTGCGTTCTTCACGCATACTAGACTTTCGAGGCACTGAGGACTTACGAGGAACCTCTCCCAGGACCTGCTG
Organism: Pedetes capensis; assembly: GCA_007922755.1. Lineage (NCBI taxonomy): Eukaryota > Metazoa > Chordata > Mammalia > Rodentia > Pedetidae > Pedetes > Pedetes capensis. The sequence goes on from VMDO01003843.1 coordinate 125,230, forward strand.
TCTACTTTATAACCGCAGCCACTACAATTCCAGCAGTGTCTAACATTCTTAAGATAGTCTCAGGCGCTGAGGCTACAAGAATGAGAAACACAATTCCTGCCCTCAGGGGATCCCGAGTACACTGGAGAAACTGAGAACCCGTTGAAAGAATCCACTTCGTAACACAAGCAAGGGCAAAGGGACAGGGTGCGCATCGCCTTTAGGGGTAGAGGTGGAGAGGTCTGCGGTCCCGACGCAGCTTCCGCTCCCAGAGACCTCGGCTCCAGGGATGGTTCAGTACCCCGCGGGCACACTTAACATTTTCATCAGGCCTCCGCCCCCGCTCTCCGAATTCCTTTCCCGCTGCTGGCCTCGGGGTAGTCCTTTCCAGAGGGCCCCAGCTTATCACTCCTGGCCACGTCCGGGCCGCGGCCAGGCGAGCCTCCCTAAGTTTCCTGTGACGCCGCCATCTGCCTCCTGCCCCATCCCACGGTGGCAGCCCAGGATACTGACTGGCTGGGGAGGAGCGGGTTACCGAGGCCGGGAGAGCAGCGCGAAAGCACGGACTTCGGGATCCGCCCAAGCTGGAGACCCGCTCTGAGGGAGGCGGCCGCAGCTCCACGCCTTGGCTCACCCGGCCAGCAGCCCCCAGGTCGACTCGCGCCCACCCAACCGCGGCCCCGAGCGCCGCCCCTCTCCAGCCGGGCCAAGGGGCCGCGCCCCGCCTCCTGGGAGGTGGTGAAGGAGGGGGTTAGGGGGCCGGGCTGCAGTGCCCGCCTCCTGCTCTTGCCCATTGGCTGACGCTTCGAGGGTGCCCAGAGACCGGAGTGCAGCGGGATTGGCCGTAGAGGTTCGTGACGGAGGCGTCTATTGGCTGTAGCAGCCCCGTGACGCGGGGTGGAGACTGGCTCCAGTGTCTGAGGGGCTCCTGCTTGTCAGGTTCTAGGTAGGTGCGTTTTGCGCCGCCGGCGGTAGGCGCTGTTGCCTGGGGCAACTCCGGGGGAGGGGAAGAGGAGGAGGGAAGGCAAGTCTAGTGCGGGGGCAACAGCCCCAGCCCTGAGCCAGGCGCCCGGGTTCGTCCCTGGCGGCGAGGGTGCGCGGAGGGCTCTTCCTCCACCCTCGCTTCCCACCATCCCCGCCCAGGCTGCGGGGTCACTCGCCTATCCTCCTGCCTCAGGCAGAACATTCCTGGCTGGGGTTGGATCCGGCTTCACACCCGACCCCGGAGGCCCGCCCCTCCCACCAACCCGGGACCCGGAGGCTGAGGGGGCGGGTGCCTGCGCGAAGGGCTGTGGCGGGCGCGTGGCCCCGCCCAGTCGCGGGGTCTCTGGGCTGCGGGGTGTGGGGCGGTGTGGGGGCCGCGGCAGCCACCGCCCATCGTGCCCGCGCCCCTTTCTTCCTCGCGCTCCCAGCCCTGGCACCGCCCTCCCGCTGTGGCACCCAGCCTCTGGGTGTTACCCCAGTCCCTTTCTACCTTTGGGCCCTGCAGTCACCCCAACTCTACTGCCATGTGTCAGCTTGCCCTACTCCAGTTTTTATCCCCCACCTCCCCTTTCTCCTTGCGTCTTGTTCGCAGGATGTCCTTCACCAAGAGATGAACTCCTATATGTGAAGCTAGTACTGTCTGTGGGCCATTTAGAGATGGGGAGGTGCTTGGAGGCATCTTCGGGTCAACTTTCTGCTTTAGAGTTTCCCTTAAGATCAACTTTCTAAAACAAGTGTCTTAGGTTGGTATTGGTCAGGCCAGAGCACTTTTCCACAAATTGTTTACATGAGGCAGTCGCTTTTTATTTTGAACATTTGCGATTTAGTGATGCATTGGATTGCAATCTAAAATAATTTGTTAATGTTATGGTAGCCTTGCGTTTTAGTTCACCTTATGATTTTTTAAAAAAAAAGCTTTAATTTTTGTTTCAATTGGAAAGCAGCTGCATATGTTCAGTGGTTTCATCACTTTGACATAAATCACTTTAAAGGTGTACAGTTTTCCTTTCACATATTGTAATATAAATAACTTTCTCAGATGAAATCATCGTATATGAAAGTGTGACGGAAAAAAATCAATGAGGTTACCCTAAAACTATTTTAGTGATTAAAGACTAGAAAATACTTTTCAAGTCCACGTGTGAAATGAGAACAGGATTAAAAAAAATTGCAAAATGTAATAATTGTGCAGTGTTGTAGTGTTGGTATATGGGCTTTATACGAGATTTTTTGAGCCACAAGCTTGTCAATCACTGCAGAATAAGGTTTGGTGTTATCTTTTTTAATGCAGAAGTTTGTCTGCTAGTACTCTTGAGCCAAGGGAATTTGTTTTTAAAGGTGCTGGGGATATATTAAGAGAGTACATAGGCATAGTTGGAAATCTTTCCTCTGTTTACTTCCATAAAAGACTTTTGGTGAAGATCTGTTTCTTTTCTGCATTGATGGTTGACAGCATTAAATATACAACACCTAAGATTATTTAGTGTCCAGTCAATGCAACTTCTGCACTACTTCAAGGCAGATGTCATTTGTGTGGGAGAAATAGTTTGGGTTTTTGGTAGACAAATCACTTTTAATTTCATCTTCAGTGTTAGGTAGCCATAACTCTGCTTTGTGAACATTTCAAATGTACTAATTTTTTACTCCAGTATTTCACTGAGAAAAAAATTAAACTTGTCAGAAAAATTGAGTTATACTTTCCTCTTTTATAGCTTACAAAGCTATTATATAATACTAGTGAGCAAAGGAACTGAAATGATCGAGTTTGAAAAATCAGCATATATGTTGCTGTTGTTAGGTACCGTTATGTTGGGTCTGATTCATAGCAACCCTATATACAACAGAACAAAACATATCCCGACACTGTGCCATGCCTAGTACTATGTCAGTGCTTCTCTGCTATTCATAAGGTTTTCAATGACTGTTTCCAGAGTGGGCTGCCAGGACCTGCTCCAAAAGCCTTCAGCACCTGGTATTCTCAGGTGGTCTCCCATCCAAGGACTAACCAGAACTGACCCTGCTTAGCTTCTGAGATCTGATGAGATGAGGCATCAGGGTAGTATCACTGTGTGGGTAGCATATATGCATATATGTGTGTGAGAGAGTGTGTGTGTGTGCGTGTGTGTTGGCACATACACATACATGTTGGCTTGCAGCCGTAGCCCTATGGCATCTGATTCTAAGTAGGGTCAGGCCTGGTTAATACTTGGATGGGAGACCTCCTGGGGACACCAGGTGCTGTAGGCTTGGGAGACGGACTGGCAACCCGCTCCCAAAAATCAATCCGCCATTGAAAACCCTATGAACAGCAGAGAAGCAGTGATGATAGTGTTTCCCCTGTTGTATGTAGGGTCGCTATGAGTCGGAAATCAACTCGATGGCACCTAACAACAACATATATATGCTTCTTAGCACCTTGCAGTATTTTTTTGTGTGTGTGTGTGTATCATATATATATATATATATATATATATATATATATATATATATATATCATATATATATATATATATACACACATATGTGTGTGTGTGTGTGTGTGTATATATATGTATGTATGTATGTATGTATGTATATATATATGCACACACACTTTTTTTCTTCTTTTTTCCTGTGATGCTGGAGACCAAACTCAGGGCCCTACATATGCTAGGCAGGCACCCTACCACTGAGATACATTTCTCTAGCCCTTGTTTTTCTCATGCAGGGGCTCATTATGTGGCCCTGGCAAGCCTCAAACTTGAGATCTTCCAGCCTCACTCTACTGAGTGCTGGGATTATAGGTTTGCACCATCATGCCCAGCTGTAAGATGCTTATTTCTGTTTGTAAATGGGAATTGTTGTTGGGTGCCATCGAGTCTCATCTGACTCATAGCTACCCTCATAGAGTTTTCAATGGCTGTTTGTGGATTGCTTCAGGAGTGGGTTGCCACATCCTTCTATTTTTGCAGTGCTGGGGATTGAACCCCGGTACCTTGGAGTGTGCAGAGCAGCATTCTACCAACTGAACTAAACCCCAGCCCATAAATGGGAATAGTCCTTATAAAACTATAGAAATTTAATTATGTGAGACTACTCAAAGCAATCTTGTGAGTAGGAAGTTACTATTTAAGTGAGTCTCAAATGAGTAAATTGCATTTTGGTAATTAGAAGAAAGGAAATCTAGTGAACTTATATAAATAAAAGTTTGATTTGAAAACTGAACTGTGTTAATAGATTATAGTCTTATACTACAGTGAGCATCTTTTGGATAATGTAACAATAAATTGGATCAGTCTTATCTATGTTTTGAAATAAGAATGTATTTTTGTAATGGGAAAAGAAAGTTTACAAATGTGAACTATTTTTTAGTGGAACTACTTCATGGAGCCTGCAGCGGTAGCCCTGTGGCACCCGATCCTGTCAGATCTCGGAAGCTAAGCAGGGTCGGGCCTGGTTAGTACCTGGATGGGAAACCACCTGGGAACACCAGAAGCTGTAGGCTTGGGAGAAGGACCTGGCAACCCCCTCCCCAAAAAAATCAGTCTGCCATTGAAAACCCTATGAACAACAGAGAAGCACTGACAATAGTGTTTCCCCTGTTGTACAGAGGGTCGCTATGAGTTTCGACGGCATCTAACACACACTTCATGGAGACTGAAGTGACTAGAGAGATTTGCCAATATTTGATAGGATTCAGAACTATCTTGTGTTGTCTCATGATGCTGATAAAGGAATATTCTAATACACAACTTCAGTTTCCAATGAAGTGGAAATGGGTATAAATTTACATGTGTATATCATCGTTGTGCTTTTTCTGTGCTTAGGGAATTCTGTACTTTTCTTTAAAGATTCAAATCCCTTTCAATTTCAGGAAATTTGTTTTTGTACCTACCTCATTCATATACTAATTTCTTAAATATAGAAATTAAGAGGTATGTTTCATAATTTATAGATCTCCGAATTGCCTAGTCATTTTTCCATTTTTCATTTGTCTTTGGCATTCTTACCTTTGGTTATCCTACCATGTCATTGAAAAATTAAAGGGTATAAGCAAGTCATAGTTTTGGAACTTTGGCGGTAGAATTGGTTAATTTGGAAACAATGAGATGTTTAGCTTTTAAAATTAAAGCTTCAGATTTTCCCTGCCTCTTTCCTTCTTTCTCTTTCTTATGCCTTTTCTTTCCGTCCTATTTTTGTTTGATTATACAGGTTAATTCTTTAAAATCAGTTGAAAGAACTATAGAGAAAAAAAGTCACCAATGTCTACTGTGGTTAGTGTTTTAGAAAATAACTGAAACTTCCATTTCTTTTGTAATACTCCACCAATCATTGTACTTTTATGGACTTCATTTTAGTGTGTCTGCATTTGCATCTAAATTTGTAGGAGTTTCTGAACTTGAGGCTCAGTTAGCCTAAGTTAGAAGAAGACTCCCAGATCTGGGGAAAACCCAGAAAAGCAGAGAGGACACACAAAAACTAGAACAAAGAATAAGACCGATCCAGCTACTTTGTCTAATTCCATAAATGTAAATGTAATCCTAACTTACTGTATGGGCTAAGGTTTAGCTCAGTTGGTAGAGTGCTGCTCTGCACTCTCTGAGGCCCTGGGTTTGAACCCCAGAACTTTGAAAATGAAAGAAGGACCTGGCAGCTCACTCCTGAAACCATCCTGAAAACAGTCACCATTGAAAACCCCGTAGGGTCACTGTGATTTGGCCCTGATTCAATGGCACCTAACAACAACAACAACAACAACAACAACAACAACAACAATTTACCATGTAAAACTGCTATATGGCTGAAAAATGTGGGGCCTTGCAAATATTTTCTTTGAAATTCAAAATATCTGTTTAATATGAAGTTTGTTGTTGTTGTTGCTAGGTGCTGTTGAGTCGGTATCTGACTCATAGCGACCCTCATAGGGTTTTCAATGGCAGACTTTTTCTCAGGATTGCCTCAGAAGTGGATTGCCAGGTCCTTCTCCCATTTTTGCGGTGCTGGGAATTGAACTCATGACCTCAGAGACTGCAGCGCATTGCTCTGCTAACTGAGCTAAATCCCAGCCCCCAATATGAAGTTTACTTACTACATTTCTACAGATATACTCACATTTCTCTGTTTTGGGAAAATATTACATTTTCAGCCTTTAAAATATTAATGTCATATATGACTTGTAAGTATTTCTTAAATCTTCATCTATAACTTTTGAACTATGAATAATATTCAGTTTCCACCATCATCATTCAGTGTAAGCTTGATATTGTCTCTTTCCTTGTTTTTATTGTTTGGTACCAGAGTCATCCCTTTCTTTAGTATTAATTAATTAAGAGACTAGAAATTTTAATGTAGATTTTCCTTGCGAGGTTATAAAATGTATTGAAAACAAGAACCACTTATTTTGGAGTCACATAACTTGGGTTTCAGTTCTAGTCTGTCTTCTGTGGGATCTTGGGCAAATTAATCTCTTTAATTCATAGTTTCCTTGTCTATTAAATGAAGAGGATAAAATTGCCTTATAAAATAGCTATGTAGAAGAATGAGACAATGTAAGTAAAGTGCCTGAATGCAGGAAGTGCTCAACTTGCGCATCTAGCTCAAAGCATTAATTTTATTTCTCCTGATATTAATATAGTTATTCTACCACCCTAAAAGTCCTTTCCCCATGTGTCTGTCACTTTGTGTTTTGTGGACTTGCATGTTGCTGTGGTGCTGAAAGCTATGCCACTGGTTTTTCTCATACCACCAGGGCTACCTATGGTGGACAGGTAGCTGAGCTTCCATAGAAAGACAGACTAGGGAGAAGAACTCAGAAATCCACTCCTGAAACAATTAGCTATTGAAAATCATCTGAACAGCACAGAAGCACTGTCAAATATAGTGCCGGAAAATGAGACCCCCTCAGGCTGGAAGATGATCAAGAAATGACGGGAAGAATTGCCTCATCAAAGTAGAGTCAGCCTTAGTGATGGGAATGAAGTAAAACCCCTGGGATCTCCTGCTGATGTGGCACAACTCAAAATGAGAAGAAACTCAGTAAGTGCAACAATGGGCTCAAACATAAAGCTTATGTGCATGGTACAGTTGTTGGGTGGTGTTTCGTTCTGTTGTATGTAGGGTTGTTATGACTTGAATCTGACTTGATGGCACCTAACAACAAAAGTCCTTAAGTTTCAGACATAGGAAATTTAAATACTATACACTAAATTTACTTAAATTGAATGACATTTGCATTTGTACACAAAATAAATTTCTCATGTTATCCTTTTTGTTGTTGCTTACATTATCTATTTATAGTTCTGAGATTACTAAATCTCTAGAGATTATCAGAAATTTTCTTTCAGTGGGCTTTAATATCAAAATATATTCTGTTTTTCTGCATTCCTGATTTATTTTTATTTCACCTTAGATTATCATCTGTTGTTGGATGTTGTTGTTAGGTGCCATCGAGTCGTGTCCGACTCATAGTGACCCTTACAGGGTTTTCAATGGCAGATTGTTTCAGGATTGCCTTGGGAGTGGATTGCCAGGTCCTTCTCCCATTTTTGCGGTGCTGGGAATTGAACTTGGGACCTCAGAGACTGCAGCACAGCACTCTACTAACTGAGCTAAATCCCAGCCAAATTCCTTTCATTTAAACCACAAATATTTGCTTAAAAGAGGTACAGAAAAGCTAAATGTTACTTTCATAAATTTTAACTAGTGCTAACCCTCCACTGAACCACATTTAGTTAAATGCTTTAAAACTTAAACTTTATTTTCTAATTTAATAATATGCTTAGTTGTATACTAGTTGTAGATTTTCTACCTTCTGATATTGTTGTTGTTGTTGTTGTTGTTAGGTGCCATAGAGTCGGTATCCGACTCATAGCGACCCTCATAGGGTTTTCAATGGCTGACTGTTTTTTTGGGATTGCCTTGGGAGTGGATTGCCAGGTCCTTCCCCCATTTTTGTGGTGCTGGGAATTGAACTCGGAACCTCAGAGACCGCAGCACAGCGCTCTACCCACTGAGCTAAATCCCAGCCCCACCTTCTGATATATATGATTATTTTTTAGGGATACCCCTATGTCACAATGTACATGCTGTATGAATAAGGTTCTAATTCTTCAAAGAATACACAGTTTAAATATACAGACCAGTCTGTAGTTATTGGGTATACTGAAGCAAGCACTGAACTAAGACTTAGTGGTTGAGAGCTAGGTGTGGAGGTCCACACCTATAATCTCAGCACCTGGGAGACTGAGGCAGGAAGATCAAAAGTTTGAGGCCAACCTGGACCATGGTGATACATGGTCTCAAAACAAACTAACAAACCAAAAACTAACAAAAAACAGACTTAGATGAATTGCATAGTCTTTGTTGTCTCATCTAGCAATAAACAAAGATTTTATGATCTAAGTCAGTGATCCTCAATATTTTTTCCCATCTAAGTATGAGAAATTTATGTGTGTGACATTCCAATGAATAGTTTTCTAGATGCTATCCATGGTTTTATCTCTTCTTCCACTCAAGGAAGTATATCAGAATGCAAGTATTGAGAGTAACATTACTATAAACACAAATTTGAAGCTAGTTTGATTTACAATAGAAAGTGAGTCATTAAAAAGTGTTATTAAACAAATACTTGAGACATACCTTACAGTTCTATAGTTGAGATCCAAGATACTTCCACATTTTCCTGAATGAAAGCCTCTCTACTTTTTCTCATCATTCTTGTTATGCTATACAAGAGAAGATTATTGCACTAATTTTGTATAATTGATAATGAAGAATCCTACATTTAAAAGTTAAAGTAGCCGGGCGTGATAGTGGATGTCTTTAATTCTAGCACTTGGGAGGCTGAGGAAGGAGAATCACTGCAAGTTCAAAGATAGCTTAGGCTACAGGGTGAATTCAAAGTTAGCCTAGGGTATATAATGCAAACCTATCTTTTTTTTTTTTTTTGGTACTAAGGGATTCAACCCAAGGCCTTTGCAAGCATTCTATTACTGAGCTGCACCCCAACCCCTTTTTAATTTTTTTAAATTTTGAGACAGTCTTGCTAAGTTACACAAGCTGCCTATGGCCTCAAAGTTTCAATCCTCCTGACTCCACCTCCAGACTCATGGGATTATAGGCATATGCCACAGGACCTGGCTGGTAACTCTATTTTAAAAGCAAAAGTTAAAATAACAATTAATAAACATTTAAAAATATTTGAATAACAGCACCACAGTTTTTATTATAAATAAAATAACACTAATCATTGTAGAAACATTGAAATTAGTTATACAGTATAAAATATTTTACTTGCAGAAAGATTATTTCCTACTGGGACTAACAATTTTAGAAGAAGGGGAAGCTCTTAATAAAAGAATTTTTAGATTCTAGGCACTAAGTACATAAAAATGCTCTTTCCATTGGCTCAGTCAGAAAAATATCTTTTTTGTTTGTTTGTTTGTTTGTGGTACTGGAGGTTGAACCCAGGGCCTTGCGCTTGCATGCTCTGCAAGTTCTGGATCACTGAGCTGCACCCCCAGCCCATTTTTTCAGTTTTTGAGGCAGGGTCTCCCTAAATTCTGCAGACTGCCTCTGGTCTCGGACTTGTGATCCTCCTGCCTCCGCCTCCCAAGCCGCTGGGATTATAGGCATGCACCACCACACCCGGCATAGAAAAATATCTTTGAAATTAGATTGCTGTGAATGGGATTGCTTTTACATCAGTTATCCTATGTAGTAGTTAGAAATGAAAACTCACAAAATGCAAGTCCAATGGACCCTTGATATGTTCAAGTGTTATTTCCTGAAAACTTTGTGAATTCAGGATATAACTACCTTTATAAAATGCAGTGAAATTTAATTGAAAACTTTAAATGAACCCCTTAGACTCTTATTGATTCTATAAATAGGACTCAAGTCATAGAAGTTGTTAAATCTTTGCTGATTTTGATTTTTTCCTTCTGCAGGCACATGCACACACACGCATGCATGCACACTTTTTTTTTTTTTTTTTTTTTTTTTTTTTTTTTTTTTTTTTTTTTTTTTTTTTTTTTTTTTTTTTTTTTTTTTTTTTTTTTTTTTTTTTTTTTTTTTTTTTGGTTTGTGTATAGTCCTTTTTTCTCCTTCCTTTAGTATTTTAACTTTCAAGGTATAAACAATTTCTGTCTACAAAAGTTTTTAAGTCATATAGATTCAGGTATGTTATGAGGGGGGACACTAGTATTTCTTTGTTTTTGTTAGGTGCTGTTGAGTGGAGTTTGATTCATAGTGACCCTAAGAACCACAGAACGAAACACTACCCAACACTGTGCCACGCACATGATCTTTTTATATATATATATATATATATATATATTTTATTAGAAATTTTTAATGTACATCATAATGTGATTCATTTTGACATGCTTTTCGTTGTGACAATTTTCATATATGCAATTTGATAAGCATTATTCATATAGGTTACCCCTTACCCTCCTCTATGTTTCCCCCCTCCCCCCTTCCTATCTAAGTTTCCCATCCAAGTCTTCTCTATCTTTTACTATATAGTATTT